>JAKSZT010054079.1:316171-379412 GCA_026826555.1 Tolypeutes matacus
TTTTTTTTTTTTTTTTTTTTTTGAGAGAGTCAAAATGAAAAACTTTATTATTAACAATTTCAACAAGAAGACAGGCAGAAGTGCCTAGAAACATGGAGATGTCCTCTGGCAGCAAGCCGGGTGGAGGAGGCAGGGAGATAGGCCTGCAAGGTTTCCCTCTATGCCTCAGCAAAAGTGGGGCTCAGGCAAAGGGCCAAGTTCCCTGCATTCGGCTGAGGCCCCTGAGCCCACCTCACTAGGGGAAGCCCAGGGCAGCAGGGAAGGGCAGGAGCTGAGCAGCCAAAGGTCAGGTCTGGGAGGCAGTGGATAAAGGGGGTCCAGGATGGGACCCCTCTGGCCTGGCATCACTAGGGAGGTGTCGAGGGCTGAGGGTTCTGCAGTTAGGACATCACCCCAGCAGAGATGGACAGCATGAAGCTACTCATCATCTGCTTGGTGTCCTCCAAGCTCCAGGAGCTGGCAAAGCTGATGAAGGAGCAGTAGTCTGCAACCCAAGCACACCACTTCAGCTTAAGCATAAGGCCGTATGTGCCGAAGATGATGCTGAGGAGGTTCATGTTGTCCAGCATCTGGTTGTCTCAGGCCAGGTTACACTCATTCGGCCAGGGCTTATACCTCAGCACTCTGTTCGGCTCCATGAGTCTGACATACTGTTCCTGGACATAGCTAGTGGAAGGCCAGGTCGTGCCGCCTCCGCCATGGAGTGGCAACTTGATAATTATTTTTCAAAAGGTTGAGAAACATTGCTCTAAAAAGATGCAGGAAGAGTTTTAAAACAGAAGGAAATAGAGTTCCTGGATTCATAAGGCAGAGTTCCTGATCCCTTCCCAAAGCCTCTGAATTCTAGTAACTCTTCCTCAATTATTGCCCAAGTTTCTACCACATGGTAGCTCCAGCCAGACCTGCTCTGCTCGGTCCTTCTGGGCTTTGTGACCCCAGTGGTAAATGATTGTGCAGGCCCACAGACTAATGCTTACTACCCAGAGAGAGAGAGACTGTGCATGCACAACCTCGACTTTCTATAAACCTGTGGTGCAGGGAGCACAGCAAGAAAATTATACTCAGTACCCAGATAATGGGTCCTGGTGAGGTGACTTGCTGAAGGCAGGGACTCCGCTCCCCACATTGCCAGCTCTATGAAGTAATCGATGAGTGACAGGATACTCTGGGGGTGTAGGAGGCTTGGTTAGTGATGTGGCAGGCAGAACACCATCACCACCACCCACAAAGAAAATGGGGGGACTCAGGAAGCAGCACTCACCACACACCCATTCATTCATCTGATTTCCTCTGCTCTCCCTTGCTGGAATAGCTGCCTTTGAACTTAGGCTGGTAGACAGAAACTTCTAGAAGTTTTGTCTGTTAGCCTGCTCATTTTCTCCAAAGTCAAACCCAGTTCCTTGTGAGATTTCTTAAACAGTCCTGCTATAACCCATGCAAGAATGAAAGTTTGTCCAGCAACCAATTTTTAGTGCCCCTCCAGGTCAGCTTCCTCCTGAGGTTGCCAGTTTCCCAAATTTACTCATTCAGCTGCTTCTTGTCATCAAGCCGAGGCAGCTCTAAGTTCTTCTGAAGTAAAGCCGCACATCCAGCCCCTCAGCATGGCATGGGAGGCGGTTACTGATAAACCAATCTGACGTTGAAGTAAGAGCAGATTTCTAGCTCACCTCAACCACTGGATTGTGCACAGCCTGAAAATGCAGGTCTGCCCAGCTGCCTCTCTTCCACCCCTCAGCACCTCTGCTAACCAGAGCCCCCTGGGGTATTGGCATGTGAGCAGAGGGCCAGAGCTTTCTGGGGATCGGGAAAGTTAAGAGGACATCAGAAACTAAACCACTTCACAGCTCCCTTGAAAAAAAATAGAACATATGCTATGAAATCATAATTAGATGATCAGTGTAATTACTGATAGAGAACAGCATAAAAAGGGTAGCCTCATTTAGGTAGCTCCTATATTTTTCTGCAGGAAGAGAGGATGCCCTTTATATTTGATGATATTCCTGCTAATGGTAAGTCCATCAGATGGATAAGTGAAGCCACATGATGTCTATTTCTTCCAGATGAGACTCAGGGGTCCTTGGGCTAGTCAGTAAGGGATCCAGAAGAAAAGAAGGAATCTCTCTCACCTGCAGCCTCAGGAGGTACAGAAGTCAAAGAGATTGAGCAGAGCTGAGTAAAGTGAGAAGCCAGGATCAGAAAATCAGGGTAGGGGCTCTGGATTGGTCACTAAAGCAAGGTTGTGTGTGTGTGTGTGTGTGTGTGTGTGTGTGTGTTGGGGGTGGAGAGCAAATGTCAAAGGTCAAGAAAAGAGCCAGGGTTCAAGAACAGATGCAACCAATTCAAAAAAGCAGCCTACTTCCTAGGTAGCATCTGAGCCAGCATTGTTTTCATAGCAAGCTTTGTATGTACTTGCTGGGGTAGGACAGTTGGGGTGGCCAGAACAGGCAGACTTGACCATTCTAGAGGGCTTCTCTGAGCTAGCTGGGGGAATTTGGACAGGGGAAATGACTTTTCAAAATTCCTTCCTGACCCACCCACATAGTTTCTTCAAATTAAGCACTAGGTTTTAGAGACACCAACACTTTGTTTCCCAAGGCAGGATGCTTTCTTGGCCTGGATATACTCCATCAGGAAGGATGTGGCTAGCAATGATATTTGAACTGAACCTCCCTATTAATTTAAACTTTTATTTTTAGAACAGTTTTAGAGTTACAGAAAAGTTGCAAAGATAATATAGGGAGTTCCCATATACTCTTCCGCATCGTCTTCTATTGTTAAAATCTTATGTCACTATGTACATTTGTTATAAATAAGGGGATGACATCGGTACAGGTATATTACTAGTAACTGAACTCTAAAATTATTTCACAGGTTTTCCCCTAATGTCCATTTTCTGTTCTAGGATACCATCCAGGATAGCACATGACATTTAGTCGGCATGTCTCCGTAAACTCCTCTGGTCTGTGACAGCTCCTCTGACTTTCCTTGTTTATGATGACCTGGGCAGCCTGAATAGTACTGAGCAGGTACTTCATAGAATATCCCTCAATTTGGGTTTGTCTGATGTTTTTCTCCTAGTTAGTCTGGGGTTATGGTTTGGGGGAGGAGGCTGACAGAGGTGAAGTACCATTTTCATCACATCATATATATATATATATATATATTTTTTTTTTTTTTTTAAGATTTTATTTATTTATTCATTTATCCCCCCCTTGCTGGTTGTGCTCGCTGGGTCAGCTAACCACGCCGTGCGGGCGGGCTTGCCTTCACCAGGAGGCCCCGGGAACCGAACCCGGGGCCTCCCATATGGTAAACGGGGGCCCTACTGATTGAGCCACAGCCTCTTCCCTCATCACATCATATTAAAGGCACCTGCTGTCAGCATGACTTACCATGGATGATGTGACCTTGATCACCTGGGCAAAGTAGTGTCTGCCAGGTTTCTGCACTGTAAAAAAATTACTCCCCCTCACCCCCTGCATACAGTACTCTTGGGAAATGTGTCACTAAGCTCAGTTTGGCCCCTTTTAACCATTATTGAAAGGACCTCATTTTCAACTTTTTATTTGAAAGGGAAAATCATTGTGGTCAAGACTGGTCTCAAGTATGATCTAAGCAAGCACGCGATGCCCTGCAGCAAGCCCACTTCTCTGATCAGGGCTCTGCCTTTGGAGGGTGCTCCCCTTTGCTCCTGCCCTCTGTGCCTGCCTCATGGGTTGTCTCCCCCATGTCTGTTGAAAGAGAAGCTTCTCTCTCATTAGATAATTTCTTCCCAAAATCTAGACAAGAAGTGGGGATCTGCTTGCTTATTGGCTAGGAAAGGATTAAGAATTAATATGTTCCAGATTAATTAAAGATGTGTATATAAAGATGCAATATTAGGAGTATATTTATATAGCTTTGGGGTAGGGGAGACCTTAAATAACACTGAAAACTGGAAACCTAGAAGCTGTAAAAGAATAGATAGAGATATTTGGCTATATAAAAAAATGAGAAAATTTGACATTTAAAATATCATATATCCAAGACAAAGAAATGAGAATAACAACAACAACAAAAAACAATAAAATACCATATATCGAAAGACAAAAAGGTAACCCAGAGAAAATTATTTGGAACACAAATGATCCACAAGGTATTAATATTCTTAATACAAAGAGTCCCTAAAAATTAATAAGAAACAGTGAATAGAAAAATGGATAAAAGAATATGGATAGTCAATTCAAGGAAGAGAAAGTACAAATGGCCAATTGTTGGTGTTCAAGAACTGGGTCCGTGAAAATGGTGCCGCGGATGAGAAAGAAAGAATAAGACAAAGAGAAGAAAAACTGGGATCAGGGGACCCTCCGTCCGATATGGAGAGAAGAGCAACAGAAATAAGACTACACAAAGACCATACATGAAGGGGAACTATTTTCCCCTTTTGATAAACCCTTTTTAAAGCTTTCTTCACTAACTTCCAATGTTTCAGGTTTAAAATATCCTGCCCTTGCGGCTGAAACCAATAACAACATTTCTGTACAAGAGAAAAAAGTTCCTCAAAAGCCGAGGATTTAATAGTTACACCGGTATATTTTAATAAAGTTTTTAACACTCTAGAATACTCTTCAAAGTTCGACTGCTGATTACCCATTACCCTGATGATCCCAAAGATGAAGCTTACCTTTTCTGTTTTCTTTTTCTTTTAAAACTGCTCTCAGGAGCTCCTTGGTCCGCGCACTGACTGAAAGAAAAGTTTTGTTTTCAGTGCCCCACGTTGGGCGCCATATATTTTGTCGAAGAGTCCCCTGATCCCAGTTCTTGAACGCCAACAGCCAATAAGTGTGAAACAGTGTACAATCTCACTAGAAACCACAGAATTACTGATGAAGACAAAAAGATAACATTTTTCATTTATCCTGTTGGCAAACATTAAAAGACCAATAAATTACAACCAGGGGAGGATTCATGCTTTAGGAGGCCTGGAATTTAAGCAATTTGGGGGTTCCTTTTCAAGAAAAAGAACTTAAAACTTCAAATACATAAGTGAATATTAATTTAGAATAAGAAAAATAAATCATTACAAGTTATGAGTTTTATAAAACTGATATTACAATCATCACAAAATCAAGAAAAAAATTATTTTTAACTACCTGACACACCTCTGGTACTTTTTTCATTGTCTTCAGATGCATATTCTTTAAAAGCTTCCTCATATGACAACTATTTTATATTCTTTTCTATAGAGAGAATAGAAAGATATTTGAGTCTTTCCTCTAACATGGTTGACTGAAATTTGCTTTTTAGGGGAAAAATGGTAGAGTAGGAAGCCTCAGGAATCAGTCCTTCCACCAGAACAAACATTAAGCACGTAGGAACTGTCTGAATCAATTATTTCAAAACTCTGGAGTCCAGTAGAGCACTGTGCAGCACCCAGGGAAGAGCAGGAGGAAGAGGCTGTAAACTGCAATAAATACCAGTGAATTTGCTCTCTCTGCTTGGTGGCTACTGTAGCCCATGCCCCACTCTAGGTAGCGGCAGGTATAGCGGGGTTCTGGGCTCTGGCTTAGCTTACTGGTGCCAGAGTAGGACCTAGAAACTGAGCTCCCCAAGATCCAGTGGGGTGTGGCTGATCCCTGCTTTTGATTAGCAACTTCAGACTGCCCTGCTCTGAAGGCAGCCGTTGTTCCAATCTGCCCCAAAGGAGGCAGAGACTTAAAGGCAGTTCATGTTACTGCATGCCCTGCTATTTCCATTAGAAAGGCCCGCCGGATCCGGCGCCACAGAGGCGAAACATTTCTTTCAGTGAGAAGGTGATTTATTGCAAGTGCACAAACAAGGAACTGGGAGAATCTTCCCCAAAACCAGTTCCTAGTGTGTGTGTGTGGGGGGACACTAGCGTTTTTATAGGGGGAACTGGGGCTGAGGATCAAGTGATGACTGCTACATGGGTGATGATTCTAGAATATTTTTTACAGGGTCTCCTGAGGGGCATGTGGGCAAATTTCTTACTCCTATATTATCTCCTGTATGCAAAACTCCTGTTTGATATCCTGGTTCACAGACTTTTATCCCTTGGAAGTTACTTTCCTCGGAGTAGAATTGGGAAGCTCTGGGTTATTGTCTGTATTAGTCAGCCAAAGGGGTGCTGATGCAAAATACCAGAAATCAGTTGGTCTTTATAAAGGGTATTTATTGGGGGTAGAAGCTTACAGTTACCAGGCCATAAAGCATAAAAGTTTCTTCCTTCATCAAAGTCTGTTGCCACATTTGGAGCAAGACAGCTGCCGACGTTTGCCCGGGTTCAGGCTTCCTGGGTTCCTCTCTTCCCGGGGCTCCGTTTCTCTCCAGGCTCAGCTCCTCTGTTTCCTCCACAGGGTCAGCTGTAGACTCTGAGGCTCTCTAGGCTTTGCCTCTCTACACAGGCCAGCTGTGAACTCTCAGTTGAACGGCTGGTCTCCTTTCCTGAGGCCTTCTCTCCTTCCCCACGACCAAGCTCCTCTGAACACTTACTTCTGGGGGCTCCAGCTCAAGACTCCACATCAGGACTGCAACTCAAAAAACTCCAACTCTGTCCTTTGCCATGTCTTTTATCTTTGAGACCCCACCCACCAAGGGGTGGGGCTCAATGCCCTACTGACGTGGCCAATCAAATCCCTAATCATAACTTAATCATGCCCAGAGGAACAGACCAGTTTACAAGCATAATCCAATATCTATTTTTGGAATTCATAACTACATCAAACTGCCACATTGTCCTTTTAGGAACTAAGAACAAAGAGTAAACGACTAAGATTAGGTTAATAGAAAACCGGTTCAACTAGATCTGGGAAAGATATTTGAATTTTTCAGAGCTGCTTAAGAAAATAAAATTTTAATAAGCACATTTTCCAACTATCAAATGCTTCCTCAGTGCCAGGGAGGACAGGTGAAGGGCTGCATTTCCTGGGCAGGTGCAGCTTTAAATAGCCGCAGGAGAAGCCACAGGAAAAGCTCCTGGCTCCCCTCCTGGCCCCTCCTTCATGTCCTCTCCAGGACAGTTTGGAGCTCCCTTTGTGGGTCCCTCAATTCTTTAATTAATGACTACTTTCATATTTACTTTATTTTTTGTACCACATTGAATCCGTTCTCATTTCTTTCTGGATATATTTTTCTTATATTTTCCTTGTGGTTGTCATGGGGTTAAAATTTAACATTCTAAATATATGAGTCATATTTGATTTGATACCAACTTGACTTCAATAGCATAAACATACACTGTTCCTATACCCCTCCATGCTCCCATCTTTTTTTGTACTTGTCACAAATTATATCTTTATACATTGTTTGTCCAAAACCATAGATCAGGGGTTCTTAACCTTTTTTGTTCCACGGACCCCTTTGCCAGTCAGGTGAAAACCACAGACCCCTTTCTAAGTCCACACTATCCTGTGTATTATTTAATAAATATATCACACCCGCACCAACATGTCCCCACAAGAATAATTTTTTTTTCTTGAATTTCAGTTCAAGCTCACGGACCCCTTGTTAAGAACCCTGGCCACAGAGTTATAATTACTTTTTATGCATTTGCATTTTAGCACCTGTAGGAAGTAAGAAGTGGAGTTACATACCAGAAAATACAATAGCATTGGTATTTAATATTACCCAAATGATTTCCTTTACTGGAGGACTTTCTTTATGCCACATTGAACTGCCATCTAGTGTCCTTTCCTTTCAGTCTGAAGAACTCCCTTTAGCAGTGCCTGTAGGGCAGGTCTAGTGGTGATGAATTTTCACAGCTTTTGTTTATCTGGGAACATTTTAATCTCACCCTCATTTTTTAAAAGAAAGTCTCACCAGATGTAAAATTGTTGGTTGGCAAGAATTTTGGTTTTCTCGCAGCACTTTCAACCCACTGCCTTCTTGCCTGCTGTGAAATTGGCACTCAGTCTAATGGGACACCCTTGTGCATAGCACCTTGCTTCTCTCTTGTAGCTTTCAGAACCCCCCCTTGTCCTTTGCATTTGATACAATGATGTCTTTACTATTGGCTCAGGAATTCACTCAAAGTCACTCTGCCAGGCAGACTCTGGTGCTTCCTCTCTCACTCTTTTAAAGCATCAAAGCATTCTGCCTTGCCAAACCTCAACCTGTGCTTGGAATAGAGTGGGGTCAATAAAGAGTTAACAAATGAATGGTTTTGATTCCAAATCACTTTTGTCTGTTGCCCAAAATGAAATCTTCTGGAAAAAAGAAAAGTATGTTTTTCAAGTTTGAGGAAGAACATAGGATGTCAACATTTATTGACATCTGTGAGTGGCACTTTCAAGGACTTTTTTTTTTTTTTCTCAGCATCCTTTTGATGTGGGTTTCTTATTCCTCTTTTTACAGATGAGGACACAGAGGTCAGAGAAGTTTGACAACATGCTGAATGTCACAAAGATAGTAAGTGGTGGCACTTGTGATCTAATGCTTGTGATCTAAAAACCTGTGCGGTTTCCACTACATCAAAGAATGACATTATACGTATATACTTTGTTTGCTGCAGAATAGCCTTGTTCAGATTGTTAGTGGCATATAGAGACTATGTATTTAGAATATTCAAATTGATAATTGTAAGCTTTTAAGACAATTCCAAATAAAACTTATGAACGCTTTTGGGAATAAAAGCTCAGCCTCCCAAGATAGTGACTCTAAAGGAAGGAGCGCTCAACTCATTAGGGTCTTTAAAAATTTTATCTGTGTGGTAAATTGAAGCACATCCCCCACAAAGGCATGTTCAAATCACCAGAGCCCACAAAACTGTAAGCCTATACACAATTACAAGGAAAACTTTAAGAAATCTCCAATATACCTCAATTAAAAGTCCCTAGTACTTTGGAAAAAACCTCTTATGGTATGTATCACTTCCTACCTTAAATGTTATTTATATGCTACTCAATAGCAACAAAGACAATTTCCACACACAATCCGTATACTTCCAACCTTACACACATGCTCCACCCTTTCACTTTTTGTCCTATCTCACTTTAATCAGATGTGTCTTGAGACATGTTAACAAAACACTTTGAGGTGTACAACAGAATCATTTCCAATTTTAGAAAACTTTTAAAATCTATTTCTGATTAGAATTTTTTTTTGCACTTCAGAATTGTGTGTCATTAGTATTAACTGTGTATTTGATGTGTTTCTTGAACTGGAAATGGTATGTTTTCAGGGTCTTCATTTTGATGATAACCTTCAATTTTTAAATTCTGAATATAAAGTATAACATATGGCATATTCTGAATTGTTGGGATAACCACTTTTTAACTGAAGGATGACAGTACCCACATTACCAAATTTTTCAAGTTTGATTTCCTTATGCAAATTAGGAAAGAAGACCAGCAGGTTTTGTTTAAATCTGTAATCATCCAAGCATTTGTGGAGCCTGGGACAAAAGTACAGATGTGGGCTCACAATCCATATGTGTAAATATTTAAAAGTTATGAGTCAAGCTAATAAACCATTATATAAAATATGTTCAGTGTTCCTATGTTGACAAATATACCTTTATCATGACAAAAGTAAAAAATTTCATCCCAGACGTAATGCTTAAAAAAAAAAAAAAAAAATTATGTGTAAAGCTATGGCTTTTATTTTTTTATTTTATTTTTTTAAGCTATGGCTTTTAAATGACCAAAAGTTGGCAAAAGTAGCAAAGACAACTAATTTAATTATTATTTTTCATGTCTGGGTGGTCTGTTGATATTTGATATGAGTAATAAAATGAGTACATAAATAGTTCATTAATTATTTAAAATTTATACCATAAAATTTCTTTTCCTTGCCTTTATATTAGCAAAATAATTATAAGATTTTCCACATAAATTGTGTTTCATTGACAGTAGTGCCAAATTGGACAAACTTTCTTGAGTAGTTATAGTTCTTAGATAGTTTTTTACTAATTTCAATTTGAAGAAACTGGGCTTTCTGCTCAGGAAATAGCAACTGACATGTTAAGTTCTGAATGCTATATTTTGATTCATAAATGAATTATAAACTTTACCTATATTAAAACACTGAAATAGGGATGCATATGATAAATTATCACAGACCATGAGATTATATATATAAATTTTTAAAGATTTTATTTATTTAACTCTCCCCACCCCCTCATTGTTTGCACTTGCTGTGTCTGTTCATCTTCCTTGTTTCTCTAGGAGGCACTGGGAACTGAACCCAGGACCTCTGATATGTGAGGGAGGTACCTAATTGCTTGAGCCACCTCCATTCTCTGCTTTATTGGGTCTCTCATTGTGTTTTTCTTCTTGTGTCTCTTATTGTGTCATCTTGTTGCATCAGCTTGCTATGCCTGCCCATTGCACCAGCTTCCTACATTCTTTAGGCGGCACCAGGAACCAAACCAGGGTAAGAGGGAGCTTAATCGCTTGAGCCACATCTGCTTCCCATGAGAATATATTTTAATTTTATTACAAATTATCACTTATTTGCACTTTTTACATTGCATCTCAAAGCACTATTTAGTTTCATTTAGTAAAGAATCAGAATCATGTTACACTCATGTTACCTAGAAACCTATGTAAATACAAATATAAGAAGAATATCAATTGTTTAATATTGCACAAAAGCTCCTCAGCCACCAGGACAACTGTTATGAATACTGTACTAATTCATAAGCAACTTCAGAATCATGAACAAGAATATGAAGAGAAGAAAGAAAATGGATATTCAGCACTAAAGGGAAGCAGTTCTTGATTATGCAAGAATCTATCGAATCATCTGATCTGACAGGAAGTATTTGGAAGTTAATGAATTGTCTTTTCTCTTACCTAAACACTTTTGCTCCTCACCTATTCCTGGCACTCCAAAGCAGTGTTCATTTCTGACCTCAGGAGCAGCACAACCCATAAATCATCACAGTGTTCCTTTGTTTCCAAAACACAGGGCAAGAGATGGGAAGTGTTTCTATAGGGCCTGAGGGTGTCAGTCGTGGGAGCCCAGTGCCAGATCCCAAATGGCAGAGGTTCCCATCTGTTCTTTAATACATTTGTGTATGTGTGTACATGTGTGTTAGGCAGGATCCTTCAAAATGTGGGGAGGAGCCCCTGTTGCTTGGGCCTATGGGTAGTACTGGGCCTAGTGAAGGCCAAATGACTTTGCACTGTGCTATGCAAATGAAAGTTTACAGTCTTTTGAATAGAGAAAATCAGTGGGAGAATTGAGTCACCACAGGGCCTGTGGTGGTATCAGGAAACAAGCTCAAAGAAATGTGTGTTGTTGCTAAAGGCATCCTCTCTACGCTGTGAACAGTGATTGAATTTGCCAGAACCTCAGTGGTCCCATTAAATATGAAGTACTAATTTGAATTTATTCATTTTATGGTTTGTGTTTAAGTTGTAAATCTAAATTCTAAACAATTTTTAATTTTGAGAAGCATTATCTTATTCCCTTTGAAAATCTCCTAAGGTGAAGTAAGCTTCACATGTAAGTACAGGGTTGTGTTGATTTATAGGTGTTAGGAATGGATTATTGAAAACGATATTCCTGTTGTCTTGAAACAATAACATGATTTACTGTAGAGTGCTCTGGGAGAACTAGTTTCTTAAAAGAAGTCACATCACCGGCAAGTTACTAATTCAAAGCTGCAGTCCCATATTTAGGTATTAGATGGTGGAAACTGACCAGGAATCTTCCTTTAAAACAAGGGGAGGGAAACGGATGTGGCTCAAGTGGTCGGGCTCCCGTTTACCATATGGGCGGCCCCGGGTTTGATTCCTGGGGCCTCCTGGTGAAGACAAGCCAGCCCATACTGTGGGGTGAGCTGACGGCCCCCGGCAAGCAGCAAGATGACAGAGCAGAGGGAGACAAGCAGACACAGAAAAACACACAGCAAATGGACACAGCGGGCACAAGCAGCAAGGGGGGGGATGCATAAATAAATAAAATAAATCTAAAAAAAAGGGGAAAATACCTGTGAAAGAATGCATTTCTACCTCTCCTCAGAGGCAACATTAGCTAATGCCGGTGTGAAATTATCCTGTCTGATTTCTCTTATATTATCTACACTGCCCAACATTGTGCCTTGCACACAGAAAGCACTTACTGCTAAGCTCAGTCACCAGAAAAGCAAAGAGCAAAAGCCTATATATATATTGCATGTCAGCATTTTTATTAAGTTTTAAAACATTCACAACAATGTAGTATTCTTTTTTGGGATATGACATCTTGAAAGTTTAAAGATATGTATCAGAACAATAAACACTAAATTCAAGAAAGTGTTACCACTGAGGTGAAGGGAGGGAAATGAGATGGGGAGAGGGTGCCTAGAAGGATTCAAATACATTTGAAAAAAATTTTTAAAGCTGAGTGGTATGTTTAAGGCTATTATATTATTAGCTAAGTATTTTTATATGTCTGCAATATTTCATTAAATGCAACTCAGATATAAAAATCCTTTCCAGCATTTGTTGATGCTCCCACACCTGCTCTGAAGAGGCTGTGAAAAGCAGTAATTGTTTTCTGTGGTGGCTGTAACAAATTACCACAGACTTGGTGCTTGAAAACAACAGGAATTTATTCTCTGAGAATTCTGGAGGCCAGAAGTCCAAAAGCAGTTTCACGGGGCTGAAATAAAGGCATTGGCAGGGCTTTAAGGGAGAGCCCCTGCCTTGCTTCTTTTCCCTTCTGGCGGCTGCAGCATTCCTTGGCTTGTGGTCCTGTCACTCCAGTGTCTGCCTCTGTGGCCACACTGCCTTCTTGCCGTCTATGTCAAATCTCCCTCTGCCTCTCTCTTATAAGGACTCTTGTGACTGCATTTAGGGCCCACCTAGATAATCCAGAATAATCTCCCCGTCTCAAGATCCTTAATCACACCTGCAAAGATCCTTTTCTACATACGGTAACAATGACAGGTTTCAGGGATTAGGACCTGACCACAAGTGCCTTTACCTTTAGTCATAACAGATGCACAGCCCTTTGCTAAGACTGGGGTTGAATGAAACTGGCTCAAGGGTAGGAAATTAAAGGTACTGATTAACTAACAAGGAATTTTAACTATGATGGATATTTGGAGCATGAAGCATGGGGCTGGTATTTTGTCATTAATGATCTCAAATAAGAACCCTTCGTTTTCATTAACAAGGAGACCCTTATTATGTCATTTAATCTGTGTTCATCTGCATATCTTTCTGAACACTGGAGGAACACTTGAGTATGTTATGTAGAGGAGATAAAAGTGTCTGTACAGAACTTTTTTGGAGTAGTGCTTCCTTAACTTGTTGAGCTGCCTTTTGTCTATTATTTTATTTTTTGAATTTGAAATAAAGTTTGAATAAAAAAAGAATATTTTAGTACTATCCAAGGGAAAAAAGAGCCCTTCAGCATATTCATTAAATTTTTAGATGGCACTAAACTTGGAGGAGTTCTTAGCATTGTTATAGCAATAGTTTAAATGAGAGTAAACACCTTGGACTTTGACAGAATTGTAATGCTGAGCAGCATATTAGCTGCACATGGTGGCAGCCCCCAAAGCATTATTTGACTAAGCTTCTTATTTGATCAGCATTTAAAGCAGTGAAAAAGCAAGAGTGGAATTCTGACCTACACACGTAAAGCATCTTATAGACAAGTACAAATAAATCACTCTCTGTTAGTATTTTCAGTGTTTGCACAGCATATGGTTCATTAAAGTTTATTGAATAAATGAATGAAAGAGCACATTTCAGGTTTAATTGGGTTTAAATTAAAGATCTATCAGCAAGTGCTTAGCACTGTTCTGGGCACTCTGAGGATACTAAAATGTACTTGAAGCCTGGTCCTTTAGAGGTGACCAAATTAGAGGTAGATGACATAAAGCATACCACAGCACCT
Source organism: Tolypeutes matacus (assembly GCA_026826555.1). Classification (NCBI taxonomy): domain Eukaryota; kingdom Metazoa; phylum Chordata; class Mammalia; order Cingulata; family Chlamyphoridae; genus Tolypeutes; species Tolypeutes matacus. The sequence goes on from JAKSZT010054079.1 coordinate 330,005, forward strand.
ATGCTATCATCCTCTATGAAGCATCTAATGGAGGTTATTAAGTCCCTTCCATAACCCGCTTTAAACACTGGAGTTCAATCTAATAAAGAGACAAACCAGTGACAAAATAAAAGCCTTACACTTTAAAAAGTCAATCTATTAAATAAAAAAATTCCTATCTAACTCTCGCCCACTTTTATGGACCTTCTCTCCTCACCCCACCTGAGAAGATACCCTTTATCTCCATAAGAAAAGAGTAGGGTGGCCTAAAGCCTTCACATCTGTGCCTCACAGATCTGGCCTGTATACTGTGAACCAGACCTGAACTCCCCATGGGGCCCCAACCTGCATCAGCTTTCAGCTGACACAGGGCCTCACATTCTTATCATCCTTGGCCCACAGTTCTAAACACAAGGGGCAACTTAACCTGGCAGGTTAGTTCACTACTGTGAATAAAACATGATGGCGCCTTGGGCAAGTTACTTCATTTCTCAAAGCCTCACTGTCCCCTCATCTTTAAAATAGGAAGACTATGATAATTGTATCTTTCTCCAAGGGTGGTCTTGAGACAATACATGTGGAGCCTTAGCAGGTAGTAAGGATTCATTAAAAGATACCAATTTCCCCTAAAGCCTTAACAAGTTTTCATTCCATGGGAAGCAAGTTCCCCTTCACCAAACAACTGAACCATCTCTCTTCCTTCTGATTGAACTGAAACCCAATTCTCTTTCAAGGGTAGCTTCCCTTCTGTATTAGTCAGCCAAAGGGGTGCTGATGCAAAATACCAGAAATTGGTTGCTTTTTATAAAGGGTATTTATTTGGGGTAGAAGCTTACAGGTACCAGAACATAAAGTGTAAAGTTACTTCCCTCACCAAAGTCTATAGCCACATGTTGGAGCAAGATGGCTGCCACTGTTGCCAGGGTTCAGGCTTCCTGGGTTCCTCTCTTCCCCGGGCTTGCCTGTCTCCAGGCTCAGCAATTCTGTTTCCTCCACAAGGTCAGCTGCAGACTATGAGGCACTCTAGGCTTTGCCTCTCTCCACAAGGCCAGCTGTGAACTGTCAGGAGAATGGCTCGTCTCTTCCTGGGGACTTCTCTCCTTCCTCACAACCAATCTGTGTGCTTATTTCCTGGGGCTGCAGCTCAAAAACTCCAGCATCAAAACTCCAACTAACTCCTCTGCTCTGCCATGTAGTTTTATCTCTGAGTCCCTGCCTACCAAGGGGCAGGTACTCAACATCCTACTGACGTGGTCCAATTAAAGCCCTAATCATAACTTAATCATGCCCAGAGGAACAGACCAGTTTACAAACATAATCCAATATCTATTTTTAGAATTCATAACTATATCAAACTTCTACACCTTCTATTCCTATAAGATGGACTGTGCTCTTGGGCCCAACCACACATATCATGGCATGGGGATGGGGGAAGGGAAATCAATATTTCTAACATCAACACTTTCAATTCCAAATTATTCAACTTCCACCCTCATATAAAACTCCAATTCTTTTGATGCAGATACATCTGATTATACTACCCTCATCCTCTTCTCATTGCTACCACTCACTGATATATTCATGGCAGACTTTGGCCTTGGCTCAGGCTTCCTTTTTACCTCAAGCCCTGCTATCATCCTAGATAATATCAGTATCCATATAGATAATTAATTTCATTTAGTTTTCAAATACCAAAGGGAAGAATCACTGGCTTGCTTTTAATCAAGTTTTCTTTTTTTTTTTTTTTACCCTTCAAAGTTGTTAAAACTTTAACCAGAAGGAATCAACCAGAAGGCAACAAGTGTAGGGGGAAAAAAAAAAGAGTAGGGGAAATAGTCTTCCAATGTATCTCATGTGAATCCAAACTTCAAAAAGATTCCTTTTGTGGAGTAAACATGGTATTTGCTGTTTACATGTTTATTTCTGAGTTGCAAAGATTATTTCCCTTACCCATGTTTTTAGAATTTCCTGTATTCCCCCATTCAATCTTGGCTGCCACACCAGACAAACAAAGCACGAGGACCTTCTTTTTCTTGCATCTGTAATGGAAACCTTAGCAGCAGAGATTAAGTGCTCCAGGTCTGTCAGAGTTGCATGATAATTTATTTAAAAGAAACTCTACTGTATTATCTACCAAAGGGGTGCCGATGCAAAGTACCAGAAATCTGTTGGCTTTTATAAAAGGTATTTATTTGGGGTAAAAGCTTACAGTTACAAGCCCTAAAGAGTCCAGCTCAAGGTTGCTTTCTCACCAAAGTCAGTTGCCACGTATTAAAGAAAAATGGTTGTTGATCTCTGCAAGGGTCCAGCCTTCCCATCTGGGTTTCCTCTCTCTCAGCTGCAGGCTGGCATAGGTCTTGTCTCTCAGGGATTCTTCTCTCTCCTGGCATAGGGCTTGTTTGTTTCCCAGTCTTCTATACCCTCTTACCAAGGTCAGCTGCAAAATATCAGGCAAATGGCTCATCTCTCCCCAGGGCCCCAGGATCAAAAATGACAGAGTGAGGATTGTGGGAAGATGGCAATGGACTAACAGGCAGAGCTAAATGCATTCACAAAAACAATGGCGAAAGAGTCAAAAGCTGTCCAAGGGACCTGCTTTGGGGGTCAGCAGACCAGGACAGTGCTATACAACTCCCAGAGGGTGAGGGGCAGAGAGACAAAGAAGCTGAAACGATAAATGTGAGTTACCAAACCCCAGTGGTGGCTGGAAGGGCTCCCCTCCCCCACCCTCAAGATATTAAGCTGGGGCAAAACCCCTGGCTCACTGTAGCTGACTGAAAGGAAAACAGACACCTTCCTCCCTGTCAGCTGTTTCAAGGGAAAAGGGAGAAGAGGTCAAGGTGCTTTTCTTCAGTGAATTTGGCCAGCAGAGCCTGCTTTGAATCTTCAATCTGGAGATGCATCACAGGAACAGAGGAAAGCCGAGACTGAAACACCTCCATGGAAAAGTGCACTGAGTATCACCATCTGCTGGCCAGTGTGGAAATTGCATGGGCAAAAATTGTTAGCGCTCTCTGTATTCAATCCCTGGGAGAAAATCTGCGCCCCACTAGTGAGTCCCTGGCCCGTTTTGGAAAATTAAGCTGGGCAATTTTAAAGACTGAGAATAAGATGAACCAAATATCAAAGAAGATCTGTGAAAAAAGAAAACAATAGGCAAGAGAGAGAAATTAGCCATCAGAGTAAATTCACCAGCATATTCAGAGCCCTAGACATCAGCAAAAAATTACGAGCCACACCAAGAAACAGGAAGAGATGGTCCAGCCAAAAGAACAAACCAAATATCCTGAAGAGATACAGGATTTATACAATTATCAGCGATAATCACACAACTCTCCTAAATCACTTCAAAGAATTTAAAGAAAATATAACTAAAGAAATAAAGGACATTAAGAAGACACTGGGAGAGCATAAAGAACAATTTAAAAGCCTGCAAAGAAAAGTAACAGACCTTTTGGGAATGAAAGACACAATGGATGAGATTAAAAATACATTAGAGGGAAGTGGATGTGGCATAAGCAATTGAGCTCCAATCTATACACATGGAAGGTCCCGGGTTCAGTTCCTGGTGCCTCCTGGAGAAAATGAGCAAGACAGTGAGCTGGCACAGCAAGCTGATGCAACAAGATGATGATGCAACAAGGAGACACAAAGAGGAAAGACAATGAGAGACACAACAAAGCAGGGAGCTGAAGTGGCTCAAGTGATTGAGTGCCTCTCTCCCACATGGGAGGTCCCAGGTGCCTCCTAGAAAGAAGACAAGCAGACATGGAGAGCACACTGCGAATGGACACAGAGAGCAGACAGCAAGCCCAAAACAATGGGGGGGGGGTATAAATAAAAATAAATTAAAAAAAAATACATTAGAGGCACATAAGAACAGATTTGAATTGCTGGAAGACAGAATTAGTGATTTTGAAGACAGAACATGTTAATTGGAAAAGACAGAAGAACAGAAAGAGAAGAGAATAGGAAAAAATGTAACAGAGTCTCGGGGAATTGAATGACAATGCAAAATGCACAAACATTCACATTATTGTCGTCTCAGAAGGAAAAGAGAATGGAAAGGGGGCAGAGAGAATATCTAAGGAAATAATGACCGTAAACTTCCCAACCCTTATGAAGGACATAAATAACAATATCCAAGAAGGACAACACACCCCAAAAAGAAAAATTTCAAACAGACCTACCCTGAGACACCTACTATTCAGAATGGCAAATATCACAGATAAAGAGAGGATTCTCAAAGCAGCAAGAGAAAAGCAAAGCATCACATACAAGGGAAACTCAATAAGATTAAGTGCTAATCTCTCATCAGAAACCATGGAGGAGAGATGAAAGTGGTATGATGTATTTAAGGTACTGAAAGAGAAAAGCTGCCAGCCAAGATTTCTGTATCTGGCAAAGCTGTCCTTAAAAAATGAGGGTGAGTTCAAAGTCTTCACAGACAAGCAGAAACTGATAGAATATGTTACCAAAAGGCCAGATTTGCAAGAGATAATAAAGGGGGTGCTGCAGCCTGAAAGGAAAAAACAAAGGTGAGAGATTTAGAGCAGAGTTTAGAAATGAAGATTATTAGGAAGGGTAAACTAAAGGATAAGAAGATAGACAATAGAATAATATGACAACAGAGAGTTGAAGGTCAAAATGGATGAAGTACTGCGAATATTCTCGCTGACCTGATTTTGTGATAATCAGGGTATGCTAAACATTCGCTATTTTAGAAACCATGCATGTGTCCCCAGACCTAGTTTTTCTCCCTAGGTCTGGTTTTTAGAATGCTGGTGATAAACCAAGCCTGATTTATTATATGACCATCCTGTACGGGAAAAGACTGTAACTCTAGGTATCTTTGGTCAACCTTAAGAGATATAGTAGGGGGACGGATGTGGCTCAGATGGTTGGACCTCCATCTCCCATGTGGAGGGACCTGGGTTCGATCCTCGGGATCTCCTGGTAAAAAAAAGAAAAATATAGAAGGCATACGGGCCTGTGCGCGGGTGAGCCCCCCAGCCCCACGCGTGGGTGCACCATCAGGCCCCGCTGAGCCACGCAGCAAGATGATGATGTAACAGGAAAATGATACAAGGGAGAGACAAGACGAGACGTGCTGAAAGACCAGGAACTGAGGCGGTGCAGGCGGTAGGACGCCTCTCTCCCACACTGGAGGTTCAGAGGATCGAATCCCAGTGAAAACAGGAGGAGAAGGATGAGAGGAGAGGGCAGGAAATGGATACAGAGAGTTGCCCAGCGAATGGACACAAAGGCAGCAAAAGTGGAGTGGGGGTGGGGGGGTGTAAAAATGGATAAAAGTAAATAAATAAATCTTAAAAAAAAGTAGTAAGGAGTCAGATATGGACTATAGTTAGTAGTAATACTTTGACGATGCTCTTTCATAATTTGTTAACAAATGTTTCACAACAATGCAAAGGATTTGTGGTGGGGTGATGTGTGGGAGCCCTATATGACATTATGCATGTTTGTTTTGTAAGTTCACAATGTTTACTAAACATTTATTGTTCATGTATGTTCATGTATGAATGATATACTTCAATAAACTGTTTTTAAAATGAAAAAAAAAAAAAAGGATGAAATAATGCCTTTACAGTAATAACACTGAATGTTAATGGATTGAACTCCCTAATCAAAAGACATAGACTGCTGACAGGCTGCGCGGCAGAAAGCTGGGCTGACGCAGTGGGATGATGCAGCAAAGGGAGATGTGGAGGAGAGGCAGTGGGGGTCGCAGCGGGCCAGGGAGATGAGGTGGCTCAAGCAACTGAGTGCCTCTCTCCCACACTAGGGGTCCCAGGGTCAGTTCCCAGTGCCTCCTAAAGAGAAAGACAAGAAGAAAAGACAAGCAGACACGGAAAGAATACACAGTGACTGGACACAGAGGAGCAGACAGTGAGCACAAAACAAAAGGGGGGAGGGAATTAAAAAGAAAAAAAGACATAGACTGATAGAATGGATAAAAAAATATCAGCCGTCTATATGTTGTCTACAAAAGACCCACCTCAGACGTAAGGACACAACTAGGTTAAAAGTGAAAGGTTGGAAAAAGGTATTCCATGCAAATAGTAACCAAAAGAGAGCTGGAGTAGACTAGATAAATGTAAAATAACAACATTATAATATATGAACAGTAATTACTCAGTGCAACTGGCAAATTTTTCCTGTGATCAATATTCTGTAAGTTTTTTCATATAAAATAAACACTTGCTTTTAATGAGGAGGACTGGAGAAGAGATATTTTTGGATACCTCATTTTTCTTTAACCGTTTCTTATTCATACTCTTTAATTAAAATAATCTATCTGGATCAATAATGATTTAGCATGACTACTGTTGGACAAGATTGTGAGTTTTCCTGTCTCATAAAATCATGAGGGAAGCGGCTGTGGCTCAATCAGTAGGGCTCCCGTTTACCATATGGGAGGCCCGGGGTTCAGTTCCCGGGGCCTCCTGGTGAAGGCAGGCCCGCCTGCACGGCATGGTTAGCTGACCCAGCGAGCACAAGCAGCAAGGGGGGGATAAATGAATAAATAAATAAAATCTTAAAAAAAAAAAAAAAAAATCATGAGTTGGCAAATCATTAACTGCTGTAATTCATTCCAATAAGTTAAGAAGAATTCCCAAATAGGAATTTGATTATCTAGAAATAATTATGGCCTAAATGGAAATTAAATAACTAAACAATAATTTATTTCATTCTTAGAGATTATTATGTCCAATAGTTAGAGAGGTAATATAAAAATTAGAATTATGTTATAATTAATTTCTATTTTATTTGAATTATTTATATTTTTAAAGGTTTGTTGCTATGCTATTTTTTATAATTGATTATATAAAATCTAACCTGACCTTGTACTCTCTTTTAAAATTTATAATTTATATTTTTCTATTTATTTTACAATTTTACAATAAAGAACTTTTTTTTTTTTTTATTATGGGTAAAAATCAAAATTCTCACAATACATACAAACAAAAAATATGGAACGCTTCACGAATTTGCGTGTCATCCTTGCGCAGGGGCCATTGCGCAGGGGCCATGCTAATCTTCTCTGTATCGTTCCAATTTTAGTATATGTGCTGCCGAAGCGAGCACAATAAAGAACTTTTTAACAGCTAAAAAAAAGCCATTGATTATACACTTTGGGTAGATCATATGGTATGTGAATATATCTTAATAAAACTGCTTAATAAACAAATAAATAATTGTGCAAGAATAGCCAGAAAGAGCAGCTTTGTATAGCAAGGGAAACAGAGATTGAGAGGTGAGGAAATTTCTTATTTGTCTGTTTTTTATTATTATTATTATTGAAATGATGAAAATGCTTTAATAATGATTGAAGTGATGAACGCACAACTATGTGATTATACCAAATACCACTGATTGTACACCTTGGATAAATTGTATGCTCTTTAATATGTATCAATAAAATTGATTTAAAAAAAAATGACAGAGTGCTCTTTCCCCCTTGTACCTTCTTGAGTGTCCGTTTATATCAGCCCACCAAGGGGGCGGGGACTCAACCTGAGCCAGACCTTACTGACGTGGTAGAATTAAAAGCTTCAAATTGATTTTTATCAAGTAAACTTAATCAGAGGCCCCTCACTGAATTTAATACAATCAAAGGGTATTATATCCAGAGGACTAGATTAGTTTACAAACATAATCTTTCTCTTTTGGGGATTCACAAACATAATCTCAAACTGTCACACCTACCATCTCCCTTAATTAGATAATCCTCCAAGGATAGAAATGGTGGGAGATCTTCTGCTCTAGCTGGTAGCACTGATAGAGGGAAAAGGCATCCTGTAGATCCTTTGTTGATGTATTAGTTATATATTGCTGTGTAACAAGTTACACAGTGATAGCTTAAAACAACAATAAACATTTATCATATTACAAATTTTCTGTAGGTCAGGAATTTGTGAGCAACTTTAGCCTGATGGTTCTGGCTCAAGGTCTTTTAGAGGTTGCAATCAACATGTCGGCAAGAGCTGCAGTAGAGGCCTGACTTGGTTTGGAGGCCACGCATCCAAGCTGGACCATTCCCTTGACTGGCTAGTTGGAGCTGGTTGGTGGTGGAAAGCCTCCGTTCCTCTCCACGTGGACCTCTCCACAGGACTGCCTTAGTGACCTCAAGACATGGTGGCTGGCTTCCCCCAGAGCAGGTGACACAAGCAAGGCCAAGGTGGAAACTGTAGTGTCACACACTACAGTCACACAGGTTACACAGGTCAACCTTATTCAGTGTGGGAAAGAACAACACTAGGAGGGCTGTGTGGTAAAGAATTAACTTTACCCTAAGCGAGTTGTGGCCTTTGGCCTAGCTCCTGGGGGTAACCTCTACACCTCTGGAAATTTCCCAGTGTTAGGAGTTATTCACGGTGCCCCCCCCCCAAGGCCACAGCTGATAGTTTATGCTAACGAGTTGACTCAGGCTGAGGCTGGCCGTACCTGTAGTCTTAGTGGGATGGCTGCCCAAGCCAGAAACACCAACCACGGGTTTAGAGGGCTGGGACTTAAGCCACAGTTATCAGCCTGGCCTCCCTGGAGACTGAGTTCAACTACATTGATTCTATCAGTCATGCCTATGTGATGAAACCCCAGTAAAAACTCTGAACACTGAAACTCAGGTGCGCTCCGTTAGTTGGCAATGTTCTTTGAGTATTGTCTTATATTGATATACTGAGTGAGTGATGCATCCTGAGTCCATGGGAAGAGGACATCAGAAATATAAAAAGTATAAAAAGAAATAAAACAAAATAGAGTAACTATGACTAAGAGATTTAAAATCTCTTAGGAGGTCATTCTGGAGATTACGCTTGGGCAAAAATCAGCTAGATAACACAAACTGCCAAAGTATACAAAACCTCAAGCAGCAATACTCCTCAAAACCCCAAGGACATCCAGACACCATAAAACAAGCCACAAGATAAAGAACTCAGTTAACTAACTAACCTGAAGGACAACTGGAGTACCCCAAATATACACCAACCATAAACAACCTGTCAAATCTTCTTTTTCTTTAGAAACCTTGCCTGGAAATGCCAAGATGGGACACGATTTGGGTTGCTACCCGAATCTGTGCTCCCCAAATTGTAATTCTAAGACCCCAAATGAATGTCGTTTGTTGCCTTGTGGCTTAGTTTGTTTCATGGTGTCAGAAATGGCATCTGAAGTGACCACTGACTTGACTCTGGAGCCGCCATTGAATTCAAGCATGGTACTGGCAAGAGCCCATTTGAGGCAGGTTAGTATAGGGAAAGAGGGAAGGCAGCTGGGACCTGGCAGAGAACATGGTCATGAGCCCCTACCTGGAAACCCCCTGCTACTAAGAACAAAACCAGAAAGACCCTGCCTAGACCCTTGCCATGAGGTTCCATTTGAAATTGTTTCTGGGGTCAAGGGGAAGTCCCAGATAACTCCAAACAGGTCTCCCATTCGTTCCCTGAGAGCTAACAGGCGGGGATCATAAGACAACCAATCAGAAGGGGGAAAGAGGAAAGGTCTTAAAAAGGCTTAACCTGGGGCCTCACACGCATGTCTCACCCTGTAGCATGCCTGTACCCATTTCTAAGGTTGTGTACTGGTTTTCTTTTCTTGTTTTTTAATAAACTCTTTACACCCTTGCCTACCCTATGGCATGTCCTTAAATTATTTTATGCGACATAACCAAGAACCTAGAAGCCTAGAACCTAGAGAATTCTGCTAACACCTTGAGCTCTGTCTTCCTGACGGCTCCAGGTTCCTGTAGGTGAGTCCTCTCTGCTCTGAACTTCCCTCTTTTTTTGGCTGAGGTTCTAGCCTTTCTTTGGGTGTCCTCTGGTAAAGGGCATTTTGAAATTTGTTCTTTTGGTTTGGGCTTGTATTAGTTAGCCAGAGGGGTGCTGATGCAAAGTACTAGAAATTTGTTGGCTTTTATAAAGGGTATTTATTTGGGGTAAAAGCTTACAGTTATAAGGCCCTAAAGAGTCCATCTCAAGGCTGCTTTCTCACCAAAGTTGGTTGCCAGGTACTGAAGCAAGATGGTTGTTGATCTCTGCAAGGGTTCAGCCTTCCTGTCTCTCAGCTACAGGCTGGCATAGGGCTTGTTTCTTTCTGGGCTTTCTCAGAGCTGCAAACTCTCAGGCAAATGGCTCATCTCTCTTTCTGGGGCCGCAGGACCAAAGTTCTCTCCTCTACTGTGTCTATGGAGCTCTCTCTCTTCCTGAGTCTTCCTCTGTGTGTCTTCTCAAGTGAGTGTCTGAATTTAATCAAATACGTCTCAGCTGAATCTCATATAATCAAAGAGTATCACACCCAGAGGAACAGACTAGTTTACAAACAAAATCCTTCCTTCAGAAATCATAAATAATATCAAACTGCTACAGAGCTGGTGACAGAAATCCTTTTGTGTTTGCCCTTTTTGGTATGCAAAGAAAATTTCCTGTCTGCTGAATACTCAAATGGGACTTCAAAAACTCCCACCTTGGTAACACTTCTTCACTGTTGGTGGGAATGCAGAATGGTACAGCCACTATGGAGAACTGTTTGGCAGTTCCTAAAGAAGTTGAATAAAGACTTGCCACGTGACCCAGCAATACCACTACTGGGTATATACCCAGAAGAACTGAGAGCAGTGACACAAACAGACACCTGCACACCGATGTTCATAGCAATATTATTCACCATTGCCAAAAGTTGGAAACAACCCAGGTGTCCATCAACAGATGAATGGATAAACAAACTGTGGTCTATTCACACGATGGAATATTATGCAGCTGTAAGAAGAAATGAAGTCGTAAAGCATATGACAACATGGATGAACCTGGAGGACATTATGTTGAGCAAAGCAAGCCAGACACAAAAGGACAAATACTGTATGAATGCGTTACTATGAACCAAATATATTGTGTAACATAGTTTGATTTAAAAAAATTTTTATATGTATCCAGTACATTTATTTGAGAAATGTGTATATTTATTCATCTGTGTTTACTTTTTAGATTTTAATTGTTTATATTCTCAACAAAATACTTGCATATCAAAAAACTTATACATCACCACCAGTTGGATTCGATTTGCAAGTATTTTGTTGAGAATTTTTGCATCTATGTTCATTAGAGAGATTGGTCTGTAATTTTCTTTTCTTGTGGGATCTTTATCTGGCTTTGGTATTAGGGTAATGTTGGCGTCATAAAATGTGTTGGGTAATTTTCTGTCCTCTTCAATTTTTTGGAAGAGTTTAAACAGGATTGGTGTTAATTCTTTTAGAAATGCTTGGTAGAATTCACCTGTGAAGCCATCTGGTCCTGGACTTTTCTTTGCTGGGAGATTTTTGATGACGGATTCAATCTCCTTAATTGTGATTGGTTTGTTAACTTCTTGTATTTCTTGTTGTGTCAGTGTAGGTTGGCTATGAGTTTCTAGAAATTTGTCCATTTCATCTAGGTTGTCTAGTTTGTTGGCATATAGTTTCTCATAATATCCTCTTATGATTCTTTTTATTTCTGTGAGGTCATTTGTAATTTCTCCCCTTTCATTTTTGATTGTATTTATTTGCATCTTCTCTCTGTTTTTGTTAGTCTAGCGAGGGGTTTGTCAATTTTATTGATCTTCTCAAAGAACCAGCTTTTGGTTTTGTTGCTTTTCTCTAATGTTTTTCTGTTCTCATTTTCATTTATTTCTGCTCTAATCTTTATGATTTCTTTCCTTCTTTTTGCTTTGGGATTGGTTTGCTGTTCTTTTTCTAGTTTCTCCAGTTGTTCAGCTAAATCTTTGAGTTTAGCTCTTTCTTGTTTTTTAATATAGGCATTTAGGGCTATAAATTTCCCGCTCAAGACTGCCTTTGCTGTATCCCATAAGTTTTGATACGTTGTGTTCTCATTTTCATTTGTCTCAATATATTTACTGATTTCCCTTGCAATTTCTTCTTTGACCCACGGAATATTTAGGAGTGTGTTGTTCAGTCTCCACACATTTGCAAATTTACTTTTTTCCTGTCTGTTATTGATTTCTAGTTTCGTTCCATTATGATCTGAGAAGGTGCTTTGTATAATTTCAATCTTTTTATATTTATTGAGAGCTGTATTGTGACCTAACATGTGGGAACCTAATGATTTACTGAATCTTACAGGTCAGTTAGATAATACCTTTTAAAAGGCTGAAGAAAAGAAATCCTCCCAAGCTAAAACAGTGCAAATACAAGTAGCATAAACCATGAGTTTCCAATTACAGTGGCTGAATAAGCCCCCCAAGAATGTTTTAGGCACCAGGGTTCAGGGTGCTGGTTCCTGTAATTACTGTAAATAACCTGGACATTGGTAAAGAGACTACCCCAAACTACTCCAAAACAGTCTAGTGCTCTTTGCCCTCTAAGAAAAAAAGTTGCCTTTCAATGTGACTGCTAGGACTGCTCCGGGGATACAGCAGAGGTTTTTCCACTTGTCCATGGCACAGCTTTAAGCGAAATAGATCTGATAATTAGAGATGAGGGTATACTGGTATACTCTAAAAGATACTGGGGCCACCTACTCTGTCTTAAATCCCACCACCCTCGTTAACCCTCTTCTCCCAGTACAGAAACAATTCAAAGGGTGGGAGTCTCCAACAAACCCATTGGAATTCCTCCCAATTCCATTTCATTTAAGGCCTTTACAAAGCACTCATCAATTTGTATTAGTCCCCTTTTTACCTTCTGGGAAGAGATTTCTTTGTATTACTCCCAGCACACTTACCTATTTCCCAAAAGAGGGAAATTAAGTTGGAACTCTTAAAACCAGATTCAACAGACAAGGATAAGGAACTAAGTCCCTTATAAATTCCTGTCCTTTCAGTCAATGAAATAAAATGTAAACACCACCCTCTTTTAGATATTATTCCAACCATTTATAGTCCATTGATACGGGCCCCATTCTTTCTGCCCCATCCGAACAGGCTTCATATAGGGAATGAATCGATGGGTTTGGAACCTGGCAGAAAGGACCATGTGGACATCAATACCCCAAGGTGGGTGCTGGAAAAATCCTCTCAAGATTTCTCCTGGGGAAGCGGCTGTGGCTCAATCAGTAGGGCTCCCGTTTACCATATGGGAGGCCCCGGGTTCGGTTCCCGGGGCCTCCTGGTGAAGGCAAGCCCGCCCGCACGGTGTGGTTGGCTGACCCAGCGAGCACAAGCAGCAAGGGGGGGATAAATGAATAAATAAATAAAATCATTAAAAAAAAAAAAAAAAGATTTCTCCTGGAAGCTAGGAGAAACTCTAGATAATTCTCCCAGGACATTATCATTGGCTCCACCTGGGGGATTGATGCGTGGCATAATCAATCAAAATAGCAAATACCTGGAACTCCTCCCTTGCCATTAGTAAAGGGGTGGAATAATTAACAGTTTAAAAGGCAGGCAAATCGCTCCTTCTGCTCCTGTTCCTGACCCCTGCCATCCCCTGCTCCTGCTCCCAGCGGCTTCCGCATCCTGCTGCTGCGCTTGGGGCCCTCGTGGCTTCTGCACTCTGCTCTTGCCATGCCCCCCACACCCACCCCGCACGGACCAACATGCAAATAAAACCTGGGCATTTATAATATATAATGGGAAATTGTAGTCTATTAATCAGCCTTCTTTATCACTCTTCAGCCCCTTACCTTCTACCAGGGACCCATGATCTGTTATTTTCTCCCATTTCTCTTCTCTCCCTACCTTAATAAATTGCTGGCCTCACTCACCTGAGGTGCTCTGAAATTCATTTCCGCAGCATAAGTCAAGAACCTAGACTAAATCCGGTAAAACATCTATCCCTGCCCCCAGAACTGCCTCCTGAAACCAACAGTCAATTAAAAGAATATTTAAACTCTGCAGGATATTATAGAAATTAGATTCATAATTTTTCTTTGATGGCTCAACCTTTATATGCCTTGCTTAAAGCTGAACAAATTGAGCCCCTTATTTGGAACGAAACTAGTCAAAATTCCTTCAAGTTTGCTCAGCTGGAGGACACTGTAATTACAAATTACCTTCCTGGCTCCCCACCCCTTCTCCATGAATGAAAAGGGAATGCCTTGGGTTTCCTTGCACAAAAGCATAGAAACCAACATAAACTTTTAGGAAATTATAGCCAGCAATTAGATACCTTGTCAAGGGACTTCCCCCTTGCACGAGGTCCTTTGCTGCAATGGCAAAACTTTTAGACTCAATTGAAAAATTAATTATGAGGCGCAACTCACCCTGCAGCACACCCACATCTATGTCTCACACTGCGTACTTTTCTAGTTTTCTTGATTCTTAATAAACTCTTTACTCCCTTAAAAAAATTGTAAGGGGAAGCAGATGTGGCTCAATTGACTGGGCTCCGGTCTACCATGTGTGAGGCCCCAGGTTCGATTCCCGGGGCCTCCTGGTGAAGGCAAGCTGGCCTGAGCCACAGAGAGTAGATTGCCCATGCCTGCAGAGAGCTGGTGCAGCAAGATGATGCAACAAAGGGAGACAAGCAGACACAGAAGAACGCACAGCGAATGGACACAGAGAGGACAGCGAGCACAAGCAGCAAGGGCAGGTGATAAATAAATAAAAATAAATCTTAAAAAAAAAAAAAATGTGGGTTCTCCCTTAATTATTTATGCCCCTCATTCTGCTGAAGCCCTTTCTACCAACAGATTAACTTCTTAAGGAATTCTCTTACTTTTTTCTCCCAATGTCTGTTGTTCTTTGTCACAACTTTACTTCCTACTTTTTCTGACAAAACTCAGGAATGCATAGCTTTTTTTTTTTTTTTACACGGAGGAATGCATAGCTTTAACTGACTAATTATTAACCCCTTGAGTAGATTTACAAGAAACCTCAACTGATAATGCAGATGTTATCTGGTATACAGACGGATTTGTTACTATCTGTAACCATGAAACAATAAAAGCGAATTCTTTACTTAATCTTATGTCAGCCCAGCAAGCTGAACTTTTTGCCTTCACAAGAACATGTTTTCTTGCAGAAGGAAAAACAGCAAATTTATACACTGATAGTTGGTATGCTTTTGGGGTTGTTCATGATTTGGGGATGTTATGGAATCAAAGAAGAAAAAACAAACAAACAAAAAACAGCTCTTATGTTATGGAATTGCTAGATGCTATATGTTACCAAAGGCTTTAGATATAATCAAGATTCCTAGTCATTCTCAGACAAATATGGAGGAAAACACTGACAACCACATGGCAGATACAGCTGCAAAAAACTCAGTGTCAAATTCTAATCCTATTCCTGTTTCTATAATGACTTTTGAAAAAAACAATTCTATTGGAAATATTAAAAAATTACTCCTTGAGTTTCAACAAAATGCTCCTCCTCAGGAGATTTTTTAAACAGGTTCGGGGGTGGGGAGGGGGAGCAGGAATGCTGGCTGCTTTATAAGCCTGCAATTAAATCATAGTTTAGCCCTAATGGGAAACCAGTCCTTCCTAATTGCCACCAAGAAATTGTTTTAAAAATTATTCATAAAATGACTCATTAGAATACTGACAAAATGGTAAGCTATGGAAAGCAGTATTTCTGAAAACCATCCCTTAAAATAGCTATGAAAATATATCACAATTGCTTAATTTGTCCCAAGCATAGTCCAGCAAAAACTTTCCATAGGTCTCAAGAACATTTTCCCCTACCTACTGGACCTTTAGAAATTTGTCAGTTGGACTTATTCAATTACCCCCATCCCAAGGCTATGTGTTTTCTTAAGTCCAAGGTGTGGATGTGGAGGTGGCTCAAGCAATTAGGCTTGAGCCCTGGGTTCCTGTTCCCGGTGCCTCCTAAAAGAAGATGAGCAGACACAGAGAGCACACAATGAACAGGCACAGAGAGCAGACAGCAAGCGTAAACAATGAGGGGGTGGGGGGAAATAAATCTTTAAAAAAAAAAATGAAGTCAATAATGTTGCTATAATCTTCATTATTTTCCTATTAGCTCTTTTATTCACATTTTTATTCCACTCTCACTCTTTCTTTATATCCTAGTCCATCTTTGTCTTCCCCTGATGAATCCTAACCCTTTTAAATTCCTCATTCTCACCCTTATCCTCTCTTCCTGGTCCCTTGCCATTCACCATTCTTTTTCCCAGCCATACAAAAAGCTGCTGATAGAGACAACCAGCAAGATGGCGGCAGAGTAAAGAGCTCCTAGAATCAGCTCCTGCTACGGGGCAGTTGGTGATCACCCAGAGCTATCTAGAGCTCTTGTTTGGGGGCTCCAGGAGACAGGAAGTGCATCCTACAACATCTTTGAAAGAATAGAAGGAGGGGACTGCCCGTCTGCAGAGAAGATTTGTAAGTAGAGCCCTCCACGCCACAGAGGCCGGTGCCCATCCTCCATTGGAGGCACAAGCTGCCTCAGGAGCTCTTCCGCGGCTCGAATTGGAAGCTCCACGTCACAAAACGGGGGGAGGAAGAGACGGTTGGGCACCAACTTCAGCTACTGATTAATAAATTGGGCGGGCTAAAGTAAAATCCTAAGAACAGCTGAAGTTTGAACCTGTCAAAGTCAGAAAGAGGCCGGTGGCCACCATGTTAACCCCACCCCTGACACGAGGGGAAGCGGGGCTGACTGAAAATCACAGTGCTGGCCCGGCCGGCTTCTTTCCATCCAGATCAGATTGCAGCTCTGGCCTAAGCCCCAGGCCCACCTTGGGCAGGGAGGAAGCTGGGGGGAGCTGCGCCAGCCTCTCCGGGAAATTACAGGCCACGCAGCGGAGGCCGGTGATCATCCTACGTTGGCAGCGCAAGCCACCCCAGGAGCTATTCTGTGGCAGGAATTGGAAGCTCCATTTCCCAAAAACAGGGGAAGAAGAGACTGTTGGCCATTGATTTCAGCTACTAACTTCGGCTGGCTAAAGTATAACCCTAAGAACAGCTAAAGTTTGAGCCTGTCCAAGTCAGAAGGAGGCCGGTAGCTGCCATTTTGATTCCACCCCCAGCATGAGGGGCAGCCGGGCTGACTGAAAATCACAGTGACGGTAGAGACTGTTTCACCCAGATTGGCCTGTAGCCCTAGCCTACGCTTCAACTCTACCTTTGGCAGGGAAGAAGCTGGTGGGCCCTGCACCAGGCTATCCAGGTAACTGCAGGTACATTTAGCTGGCACAGACTGAATAATCGGAAGTCTACTGGGTCAATTGTGGTCATCTTGGACCTGCACTGCATAGATTGCTGCCCACATCTGCAGCTCCATCCCCAGCCCAGGCAGGGGAGAAAGGAGGATGAAGTTTCATCAGTCTCTCTGGGCAACTACAGTCTAGGCCTGCATGAGCTGGATTATTCCACACAGCTGTGCCTCTGTCCCTACCCCTGGCAAAAGAGAAAGTTGGAAGATGCTTCATTGGTCCTTGGGGCAATGAGGGCAGCTTGAGCCTTCACAGCTTACAGCACCAACTACATCCTTGCTTCCTACTACACAACCTGCAAAGGAGAAAGGGCAGGAAGCCCTAAACTAAAGAGAAAAACTGTACTCAGAATAAATACTCTAGTAAGCCAGATGCCAAGACACCAACAAAAGTTACAATCCACACCAAGAAACAGGAAGAGATGGCTCAGTTAAAGGAACAAGATAAGCCTCCAGATGACATAAAGGAGTTGAGACAACTAATCATAGAGAGGTTCAAACAAATCTCCTTAATAAATTCAATTGAGATGGCTAAAGAGCTTAAGGATATTAAGAAGACACTGGATGAGCACAAAGAAGAATTTGAAAGCATACATAGAAAAATAGCAGATCTTATGGGAATGAAAGTTGCAATAAATGAAATTTAAAAATACACTGGAATCATATAATAGCAGATTTGAGGAGGCAGAAGAAAGGATTGGTGAGCTTGAAGAAATGGGCTCTGAAAGTGAACATACAAAAGAACAGATGAAGAAAAGATTGGAAAAATGTGAACAAGATCTCAGGGAACTAAACAACAGCAAGAGACATGCAAACATACGAGTCATGGGTGTGTTCCAGAAGGAGCAGAGAAGCGAAAAGGGGCAGAAGGAATATTTGAAGAAATAATGGTAGAAAATTTCCCAACCCTTTTGAAGGACATAGATATCCATGTCCAAGAAACACAACGTACTCCCATCCAAAAAAATCTGAATAGACCAACTCCAAGACACATACTAATCAGAATGTCAAATGCCAAAGATAAAGAGAAAATTCTGAGAGCAGTAAAAGAAAAACAATGCATAACATATAAGGGATACCCAATAGGATTAAGTGCTGATTTCTCACCAGAAAGCATGGAGGCAAGAAGACAGTGGTATGATATAAAGATACTGCAAGAGAAAAACTTCCAGCTAAGAATCTTATATCCGGCAAGACTGCCTTTCAAAAATGAGGGTGAGTTTAGAATACTCACAGGTAAACAGAAACTGAGAGAATTTGTAACCATGAGACCTGCTTTGCAGGAAATACTAAAGGGTGTGCTATAGCCTGAAAAGAAAAGACAGGAGAGAGAGGCCTGGAAGAAAGTCTAGAAACAAAGATTATATCAATAAAAGTAACTAAAAGTGTCAAAAAAGTGGTGAAAATAAAATATGACAAATAAAACCCAAATATTCAGGAATAAACTTAATCAATGATGTAAAGGACTTGTATTCAGAAAACTACAACTCATTGTTAAAAGAAATTTAAAAAAAGACCTAAACAATTGGAATAACATTCCATGCTCATGGATTGGAAGACTAAATATCATTAATATGTCAATTCTACTCAAATTGATGTACAGATTCAATGCAGTCCTGATAAAAATTCCATCAGCATTTTTTAAATAAATGGAAAACATGATTATCAAATTTATTTGGAAGGATAAGGGGTCCTGAATAGCCAGAAACACCTTAAAAAGGAAAAGTGAAGTTGGAGGACTCTCATTTCCAGACTTCAAGTCATATTACCTAGCTACAGTGGTAGAAACAGCATGGTACTGTCATAAAGACAGACACATAGACCAATGGAACCAAATTGATGGTTAAAAAACAGAACCTCACATCTATGGTCAAGTGATTTTTTACTATCCTGTCAAACCCACCCAGCTCTGACAGAACAGTCCATTCAACAAATGGTGCTGAGAAAACTGGATATCGATAGCAAAAGAAGGAAAGGGGACCCCTATCTCACACCTTATACAAAAATTAACAGTGCTGGCCGGGTCGGCTTCTTTCCATCCAGATGAGATTGCAGCTCTGGCCTAAGCCCCAGGCCCACCTTGGGCAGGGAGGAAGCTGGGGGGAGCTGCGCCAGCCTCTCCGGGAAATGAATCAAAAACCTAAATATAAACGCAATTGCCATAAAGCTTTTAGAAGAAAATGTAGGAAAATATCTCCAAGACCTGGTGATAGGTGGTGGATTTTTAAAGGAGATAAGAGGAGGACTGAGATGGACTACTGATATTTAATGTATGTAGAAGTTTGAATTAGCTTTACTGTAAAAGTGTGGTAATGTACAGAGTTGATGGTAACACATTATAGTAACAGTTGGTTTATAAATGGGGATGTGGCTGATTGGGATATAAATGCCAATATACAGAAAGCTAGAGAATAATCTAGGAACTGAATAGCACAGTAAACCCTGAGGTGGATGAGAATAGTGGGTGATGGTACAAATGCAAAAATGTCCTTTGTAAGCTAGAGCAGATGTACTCAGTATTGCAGGATGGTGGGAATGTGGAGAAGCATGGGAAAAATACAACTGAAGTGACCTATGGACTGTGGTTAACAGTGATAATGCAATATTCTTGCATATATGCCAAACATGTACTGTGTTGATAATGAGGGAATATGGAAAATGTGTGCCAAATGCATGCTGTGGACCTGGTAATAATCGGATGATATTATCTCATTATCTGTAACAAATGTTCCACCACGGTGTGTTGTGTTGATAGAGGGGTGTTGTTTGGGAATTCTGCACAAGTGCATGATTGTTTTGTAAGTTTGCAACTTCTGTCATAAAAATATATTTAAAAAATAATAATAGGGTGGGTTGGGGGAAAAATACACCAAATGTAAGATATGGACTATAATTAGTGGTAAGATTTTGACAATATTCTTTCATAATTTGTAAAAAACATCTCACAACAATGCAGGGTGTTGGTGGAGGGTTGATGTATGGGACCCCTGTATGATGTTATGAATGTTTGCTTTGTAAGTTCACAACTTTTACTATACACTTATTGTTTATGTATGCTCATGTGTAAATGATATAATAATAATAATAATAATAGGATAGGTTGGGGGAAAATACTTTGGTTAGTAGTAATATTTTGAGGATGCTCTTTAATCATTAGTTAAAAATGTTTCACAACAATGCAAGGTATTGGTGGTAGGGTGTGGTATGAGAGCCCTGTATGATGTTATGTATGTTTGTTTAGTAAGTTCACAACTATTGCTATACACTTATTGTTTATGTATGTTCATGTATGAGTGATATACTTCAATAAATTAAAAAAAAACACACAATTGCTGATTAAGGCAATCTATCAAATTACTGGGTCTACACTAATTTAGACTCCACAGAAGGGCCAGGTATTGGTCACACCCATAGGCACTCATTTAGTTGGCTAAATCTTAGATCTTGGGGGTGGTATGTCACTATTGAGATGAGGTTATAAATGACACTGTGGCTTCCATCTTGGTCACTCTCTCACTGTCATATCACTTGCTCTGGGGAAAGCAAGCCACCATGTCATAAGCAATCCTATGGAGAGGTCTGCAGGTAGGAACTGAAGCCTCCTGCCATTAGACAAGTGACGGAGCTTGTAAGTATCTCCTTTCACCCAATCAAGCTTTCAGATACCTATAGCCCAGCAGGCATCTTGACTGTGACTTTGTGAAAGACCATAAACCAGAACCACCTTCTATGCTGCCCAGATTCCTGCCCCTCACAAACTGTAAGATAATAAATGTTTATTGTTTTAAGCTGCTAAATTTTGGGGTAATTCGTTACAAAGCAATAACTAAGTATTACAATAGTATGCCTACCTAATGTATTTCCTATTAATATTTCATCACAAAATATCGAAAGGGGTTAGGGTGGTTTCAGTTTGACTTTGGGGCCTATTTTTGACTCTCTACTTTGATACTGAAGATCTGGAATCAAAATGGTGTTAGAATTAAGCAGTTCACAGTTTGCTGTCCTTCATTCCCTCATCAGTTAACAGAGCCACAGGATTATAATATGACTCCTTTTGTCTTGGACTTTCCCCTAGGAGATAACTAGGATCTATATATTTATCTACTGACCTAATGACCTGGAAGAAAGATGTCCAGTAAAACACAGATCTTTCATTATTTGTAATAATACAATTGAGAGCCAACATTTATTGAATGCTTACTATGTGCAAGGTACCTTCTACGTATTTTACATGTATTCACTCATTTATATTTTTTAAACTTTTAATTTTTAAATACTTTCAAACTTATAGGAGAGTTACAAAAATAATACAAATCCCATACAGAGTCCCCCTAGATACCCAGATCCACCAATTGTAACATTTTGCCACACTTGCCATATCATTCTATCCATCAATCTACCAATCTTTCTTCCTATCCATCTATCAATCCATTTTCTGATCACTTGAGTGTAGGTTGTATACATCATGCTTCTTGAACATTTAATACTGCCATGTACATTTCCTAAGAACAAGGATATTCACTTATATTTTCCCCTTAAGTGCAGTTATCAAGTTCAAGAAATTTAACATTGATATAAAGCTTACAGTCTATATTCCAATCTTTTCATATGTCCCAATTATGTCCTTTTGAGACTTCTCTTCACCCTTGTTAGAGCCCATCCAGGATCATGTATTGCCTTTAATTACTATTGTTTCTTTAGCTGTTCTTATAAAAAAAAAGAAATATGGGAGCACTCATTTATTTTTATTCCCATTTGTTAGACGACAGAACTGAGGCATTGAGAGGTTAAACAATTTGCTCAAGGTCTCACAATCATTAAATATCAGAGTTGGGATTTGAATCCAAGCATTCTGACCTACTCTTAACCACTATGGTAAAATTCGTGTGAAGCAGAAGTTCCAAAAACTCTGAAGAAGATAGAAAGTGTTCAAGGGGTAACATGTCCACCAAATCCACCAAATAAAAGTCTCTGTAGTAAGTTAAATTTATCTTTCTTCTGATAAAATGACTACAAAATGTTATGCTGGGGGTAGAATTATTTATTTTTTTTCCTCCTTGAATAAACTTTGTTCAGAATGCTATTTGGACTTACACTGGAGATTTCTTTGTCCTTATTTCTTTATTGTCTAGCCAGGCATCATAAAACCAAATAATTCTCCAACAGTCATCTTTTTAGTCACCCATGACCCAGAAAGCCTCTTAGCTGAAAAGAAGTCCTGGCCTACTAACAAGATACTCAAGTGTTACACTTTATATCTTTTATTTACTTATTTATTTATTTATCCCCCCCTTGGTGCTTGTACTCTCTGTGACCATTTGCTGTGTGTTTTTCTGTATCTGCTTGTCTCCCTTTGTTGTGTCATCTTATTGTGTCAGCTCACCGCGCTGCGCAGGCTGGCTTGCCTTCACCAGGAGGCCCAGGAATCGAACCTGGGGCCTCCCATATGGTAAACGGGAGCCACAGCCACTTCCCACACTTTATATCTTGATTGAAGTAGCCACCAAGAGCGGGTCTCAGAGGAATCCCTTCCTCCAGAGCAGTCAACCAGAGATTTGAGAATACAGGCGTTAACATTTGGCAGACCTTTCCTCCTTTCATTTCAGCCCTGCCATCCACATAGAGTAAATAACTCAAGATTTCTGCGTCTCGTATATAAATCAGGGGATGACAGGATCCGAGCTGATGCACAGGAAGTGCCAAGCATGCAGGACGCACTCACTCAATGCCTGGTGGCGCTCTTACTCAGCTAAGGATCCTTGCACCGCAAAATCGTGCATCATCAACATTTACTACTGAGCAAACGCCGACTATTGAAAACATGTTCAAATTCTAGAAAAGATGCATAAGAGGCGTTAATGACCACACAACAGATGACGTACATCAATTTTGTAAAGTTACCTTTTACTGTGAATGCGTAGCTCTAGTGTGCCGGAATCACGTGGCCCCACTAGCAGCGTCTAGGTGCTCTGAGATGTGATACACTCGTTTCTTAAATACAGAATAGTGCGGAGTAGTAATAGGCTTCTGCAAGTTTAGTGCTTTTCTTATGTATAATTACGTAACTGTAGAAGAAAAATATGTCTGGGATTTTTTTGTTTGTTTGGTGCTTTGCGGACGGGCAACCTGAGATGGTCGCTAAAGCTGGAAAGCGAGCCCGGCTTAGAAGACTCGCCCTCCGAGTCCTACGAGCTGCTGGGCCTCAGTTTCAGTCGAGGCGGATTTGCACCATTGCAAAACCGGCCAGGGTGGTGGCGTCTCCCGGGCCAGAGGCACAGTCAGCTCGCGGTGCCAGGGACCAGCTGGACCCCGCTGCGCCTAGCAGTCAAACGAGCTACGTCACGACGCCTCGTCCCCAGCCCCGTCCGCAAGCTGCTAGTCCCTACCCGGACCACGCCCCACACAGTGCGGCCTGCATCTCCCGTGAGCCTCTCCGGCTGCCACTCTTCGGAAGGGAAGTGTCGTCAGCAGTGAGGTGGCCGTTAAAGTGCGAAGCGCCTCGGGCGGCTGAAGGAGGGGCCGGGCGGGAGGCGGGACTTCCGCCCCCGCGGATGTCACGTCTGTCGGAAGGCGGAAGCTCAAGAGGGGCGGGGGCTGGGGTGCAGCACGTTGGAGCGTTCTGCCAGGCCTTTAAGTTTTCGCGCCCGCTCCGAGAACTGCGGTCCGACTGCAAGTCAGTCCCGGACGTCCTCGCGTTCTTGGTGAGTAGGACAGACTGGCGGCGCCGCGGCTGCGGGCCTGAGGTGTGTGGCTCGACGCTGACCTGCCCCGGGCGTCTTTGTTTCCATAGGGCAGCAGCCTCCTCGCCGACCTAACCTCCAAACCCTTCTCCGCCTCCTCTCCGTGGTCTTGGCTGCAGCCAAGGTCCACACTTCTGCACGTCCTGTACGCTCGCCGGCAGGGACCCGCCTGAGGCGCTTTGTCCAGCTCTGTCACATCCCTAGTCCAGGTCTGTCACATCGCTGCTTAACGTGCCCCTTCACAAGATGGCCCTCCCGTCCTTACCCGGCTCCGATCGCCCTGTGCCTCAGGAGACGCCGAACGATTCGTTTAGTCAAAACCTGCATCTGGTTTCCAGCTCTTATACCTTTCCTGGGCTCTCCTGAGGGCATTCCTAATCTCTGCATTAGAATCTGTTCCTCTCTGCTTCCAGAACACTTTGCTTACGCTTTTTGAAGGGCACGTTTGTTAAACTTTTTTGGTATGGTTGCTTGAATAAGACTATTTCCCACCTGAATATCTATTCTTTGAGGGCAGGAGAAGAGTGTTGCTCATCTTGGGATCTTCCCAAAGCCAAAGGCTAGTACAAAAGAACTAGCTTTGGAAACTGAGAGCCCAAAGTGTTCAAACTAGCGTTGTAACCTTGGCATGGTTTCCCTATCTATAAAATGATGATAATAAATGAAATAACTAATTGCAAGCATTTAGTTATACGTTGTACGGTGCCTATCAGGTACTCAATAAATGTTAGACCCGTTTCCCTCCTTAGCTTTCAGTGTACATGGTAGTGGCTGGGTCTGTTTTTCAAATGAATGAAGAGGCACCAGCTATGAGTGACTTTTCTTCTTAGCACTGTAATGAACAGTACAGTCCAATGAAATAGCAGAGACGCTATCAATTGGTTCATACATTTGGTAGTATTTAGTAAATGCAACTTAATGATGTATATTGAAGGTGGAGTAATGCTGAATATTGGTATCAACATCGCGAGAATAAACAGTTACCTTCACAATCTAATTAAATACTTGTTTGCGATTTAAGTCTCTGTGCTTTTCAAATATATATCTTTCTGAAGAGATTAAGAAACTGCAGACATTTCAGTGCAGGGCGGCTGTTTCTGACCACTTTTAGTTTGCTATTAAATATTAAAGTATGGTCATTTTATATGTGTGTATTTGTGTAGGTGATTTTAAAGTGCTGACCAGTTGCCACTGAACATAATTGAAATAGAAAATAGGAAGATGGCAGCAAACTCTTCAGGACAAGGTAATGCATGCAGGAATTTCTTTTACTCCTAGGAATTTTTTCACCATCCATTAAACATATTTGAATAAGTGAAAGTTTGCCATAGGCAGTTGCTATGCCCAGAATAAAAAAAAAATGAAGAGCAAAGTAAACCCCCACATTTGAGGAAGGTCCGATATTGTATCAGATATTAAAAATCCTTATACTTTATTAATCCTATATTGTAAACCTTAGGTGTTCTTCTTTTTTTTTTTTTTTTAAATTTATTTTTTATTGTGGGTAAAAATCAAAATTTTCACAATACATACCAATATTTGTAAAATGATATATAAATATATATGCATATATGTGCATTTGCTTACAAAAATGTTATTTATATATATATAATTAGGTGTTCTTTTGACATCTGTGTTCTCTTGCTTTTTTACTTGAAATCAGAACCATTTTTAAGGAAGTTATATTATTACTAAGCAATATCTATGCCTTCATCTTCATTTGCTCTAAAAATGTCCATACCCATTTCACCTGTGTCAGCAGTGCCCTAAAGCAAATCAACTAGATACATTCTCTATCAGTGAATTTAAGTTTTATGAAAGTAAAATTTAACCTCAAGAAACTCTTAAATCCTACGTTGTAAGTAGTTTCCTGCTTAAAAACTAGAAGCAAGCCTGTTTCCTTTCCATATCAAGTCTGAACTGTTTGACCCCATCATAGTTTTTATTTACTCATTTCTGCTTAAGGTTTCTTTTCTGACTGGTCTGTCATAATGCGTATTCCTACATTCATGTATTTGATCATTACATTTATTTCCCCCCTTCTCCGAAATGTTCTGTCCATCTATCTGTCTGTCTTCTAAACCTTTGAGAGTAGTTTGTATACATTGTGCTCTTTGAACACTTAATACTTCCAAGTACTTTTCTTAAAAACAAGAATATTCATTTATGTAGCTACATATGCAATTCACTTATGTACAGTTATCAAGTTCAAGAAATTTAACATTGATACAAAGTTTATTGTGTATATTCCAGTTTTTTCATATGTTCCACATGTTCTTTCTGTGATTTTCTCTTCCATTATGAAATCCAATCCAAGGGCAACTAAAGTTGTTACTATATTTATAGTCTTTCTCTCACTTTTTTAAAAATTGTGGAAACATATGAACCTTCCCATTTTATCCACTCCCAAGCATACAATTCAGAGGGATTAATCACTTTCAGGCTACCGTCACCACCATCCATTACCAGAACTTTCCCATCCCCCCAAACAGAAACCCTGTACCCATTGTGCATTAACCCCCCATTCTCTCTCCCCGCGTCCCTGCTAATCTGTAGTCTACTTTCTGTCTCTGTGAATTTGTATGTTCTAGATATTTCATGTAAGTGGAATCATACAATATCTGTCCCTTTTCTTCTGACTTATTTCACTAAAGTGATACCTCGGGGTTCATCCATAATGTAGCATGTATCAGAACATCATTCTTTTTTATGGCTGAATAATATTCCATTGTATGTATATACCACATTTTGTTTATCCATTTGTCTCTTGATGGACCCTTGGGTTACATCCACCTTTTGGCTCTTAACGAATATTGGTGTGCAAATATCTGTTTGAGTCCTTGTTTTTAGTTCTTTTTCGTATATACCTAGAAGTGTAATTGCTGGGTCATATGGTAGTTCTGTTTAACTTTTTGAGGAACTGCCAAACTGCTTTCCACAGTGGTTGTACCATTTTACATTCCCATTAACAGTGTACTAAAGTTCCTATTTCTCTGCATCCTCTTCAGCACTTATTTTCTGTTTTTTTTTTTTTTTTAATAGTAGCCATTCTAGTGGGTGTGTCTTATGATCTCTTTCTCCAAATGTTTATAGTAATTAAATTTTTTTCATCCTTTCTGAATCACCTCAAATATCTCCATTTTTCTGGAGTGAGGGTTGCTTAATGTATCCGCATATTGTATATGATTTTAATATCTTTTTCAAAATTACCCTGACTATTCTTGTACATTGATACTTCCAGGTAAACATTTAGATCTTCTTAATTGAGATGCTTATTAGTAATTCTTCTTTCCCTTCCATCTTAAAGAAAAACCAGTGGATTTGAAGGATGAGGGAAAATAGGTATAAGGTTACATTGTCCCTGGTACTTTTAAGGTGTGTTTTTATTTTTTATTTATTTTTTAACATCATTGTTTTATAAATCTTATTGGGTAAAATAGGTGTTTTGTTTGTGCATGTATGGTTACATATATAACATAAAATTTGCCATTTAACATTAAAATAACCATTTTTAAATGTACAATTCAGTGGCATTAATTTCTTTTACAATGTTTTTACCAAAACTTTTTTCATTACCCCTAATTCTTTATTCATTAAGCAATGACTCCCCATTTCCCCCAAGCCCTGGAAACTTCTAACCTACTGTCTGTCTCTGTGAATTTGCTTGTTCTAGATATTTCATATAAGTGGAATCATACAACATTTGTCCTTTTGTATCTGGCTTATTTCACTTAGCATAATGTTTTTAAGGTTCACCCATGTTGTTAACGTGATTTTTAAACTTTGCAATTCAGGTTTTAACCTTGGAAAAAAAAAAGTAAATGCTCCTCCATTGGTTTTTTCCAACCTCTCTTGTACATTTTTGGCTAACTATAGCCTTTAGCTCCTGTGTTTCAACCTGTTAGTTTTTAATTTAATAGTGTTCTTGATGCTTTGCTAGTGTGAATTGTCCTAAGCACTGTGGTATTCAACTGTTTGAGCTTACACTTAAATAGTAGGACAGTGAAATTTTTGGTTGTAGATAGGCACCCCATAAGAATGGAAAGGAAAGGTTAGAGAAGCGCAGAAAGAAAAGAAAGATGGCATGGATTTGTTTTCTTTTTACTTCCAAACCTTCTGTCTCTTTGCTTTACTAGGAGCCTTTATTTGGCTCCAGGACTATCAAAATAGGCAGAGAATTTGGATGTGGAAAGAGGGACAGGAAAGGGCAAACTTTTCCCCCTTATCTATGGGGAATATGAAAAGACTAAGACATTTCAGAACCGTGTTCTAGGGCTTTAAAGGTTTTTGTACATGATGATGGTTGAAAGTGTATTTCTTCTACTAATGGTGCCCCCAGTAAGGCACATTCTGTTTATAAAGTACCTCAGTAAGAGGATTAAGACCCATCCTGAGTGAGTGGGTTACACCTTAACTAAAGTAGCCTCATCAAAAGATCCTGCTTACAATGGGTCCACACCCACAAGAATGGATTAACTTTAAGAACATGTTTTTCTGGGGGTACATACAGTTTTAAACCACTACATTTGGTATTTTTGTATTCCTCTCTGACTTGTGTTCAGCTGCTGTAACTCAGTGATGGATTACATTAAAGTGCAGGGGAAAACCATGGAGGAATAAGACTTAAGACTGCCTTATTCTGACATCATTGTTCTATTCCTGAATGGTGTGTATGAAGTGAGCCACCTTATAGAAACATGTGTTTTAGAAGAACAGACTCCTCATTTCAAATGTATAGAGACAGTGTGGGCAGACTATTAATAAACTAATTAAAACTTGTTAAATTCTCTTGTAGAATGCCAAGGGTCAACAATAAAATAAACACTAATTGCTCTTTACTCTGAAAAATGTGTGGTATATATTACTTGCAGGAATATCATACAAGCAGTGGTTGAATACTGATGATTTTGAAAATTAATGGGTTTATTTTTTGGTACAACCAGAAAAGAATGGGATATTGAATTATGGGAGGCTTTGGCTGTCTTGGGTGTCAACTTAACATTCCACTGGGGGCTGGCAGTTTTTATACCCTATAATACAGCACATACTAAATGGTGATTTGGAATCACAATCATGCATTTAATATGTGTTGAACATTTAAATTACTCCTATTCCCATGTTTTTTAGTAGACATGTTTCTTAAAACCATTTCCCTGATCTTGGCTCTCCCTGTCAGAACTCTACAACATCCTTGGTCATGGTCTTTTTTTTAAGAGGGGAAATCATTTGCTGGTTGTTTATTTTTTGGTACAACCAGAAAATAGTGGGATATTGAAAATTAATGGTATATACTAAGTGCCAACCCAAGGAGTTAACAGGCAAGTTTTTATTAGGTTGGTGCAAAAGTAATTGCATTTTCATACCGTGAATTTCAAATCACTATAATTAGGCTCACACATCTTTATTAATCAAAATAGGAACCATTACAATCAACACATTTTTGCCAATGAGAAATAAGTTTGTTTATTCCTATAGCATAAAAATCTGTGCTTCGGGATTCGACGAACTCTTGGAAAGCATTTTCTGCATCCTGCTGGTTGTGGAAGCGTTTTCCCTGCAAAAAGTTGTTGAGATGCTTGAAGAAGTGGTAGCCGGTTGTCAAGAGGTCAGGTGAATATGGCGGATGAGGCAAAACTTCGTAGCCCAATCCTTTCAACTTTTGAAGCGTTGGTTGTGCAACCTGTGGTCGGGTGTTGTGGAGAAGAATTGGGCCCTTTCTGTTGATCATTGCCGCTGTAGGCATTGCAATTTTCGGTGTATCTCATCGATTTGCTGAGCATATTTCTCAGATGTAATGGTATCACCAGGATTTAGAAAGCTATAGTGGATCAGACTGGCAGCAGACCACCAAACAGTGACCATGATGTTTTTTTGGTGCAAGTTTGGCTTTGGAGCTTCATCTTGGTCCAAATGCTGAGTTGGTCATCACCGGTTGTATAAAGTCCACTTTTTGTCACACGTCACTATCCAATTGAGAAATGGTTCATTGTTATGTAGAATAAGAGAAGACAATACTTCAAAATGACTTTTTTTGATTTTCGGTCAGCTCATGAGGCACCCACTTATTGAGCTTTTTCACCTTTCCAGTTTCCTTCAAATGCTGAATGACTGTAGAATGGTCGACGTTGAGGTCTTTGGCAACTTCTTGTGTAGTTGTAAGAGGATCAGCTTCAATGATTGCTCTCAATTGGTCATTTTCAATTTCTGATGGCTGGCCACTACGCTCCTCATATTCAAAGCTCTCGTCTCCTTTGCAAAATTTCTTGAACCACCACTGCACTGTACGTTCGTTAGCAGTTCCTGGCCGAATGCCTTGTTGATGTTGCAGTTGTCTCCGCTGCTTTATAATCCATTTTTTTTTTTTTTTTTTTTTTTAAAGATTTTATTTATTTATTCATTTATCCCCCCCTTGCTGCCCGTGCCCGCTGGGTCAGCCAACCACGCCATGCGGGCGGGCCTGCCCCCACCAGGAGGCCCCGGGAACCGAACCCGGGGCCTCCCATATGGTAAACGGGAGCCCTACTGACCGAGCCACAGCCGCTTCCCTATAATCCATTTTGAACTCAAATAAGAAAATCGCTTGAATTTGTTTTTTGGCTAACATCATTTCCATAGTCCAAAATAAATATAAAATAAACAGCAAGTAATAAGTCATTAGAAAAATATGTAAAGCGAGAAGTTCTCATTAAAATGATGTATAATATAACCACAGTTATTTAAGAATGTATTCCAATATCAAATGGCAAATTTCAACAATGCAAAACACAATTACCTTTGCACCAACCTAATAACGTGCTTTTAGATTGCTTCAGGAGTTAGCGTTTCCTTAGTAGTCATTGAATATATGAAAACATGCTGATTCTGTTAGTATTTTTTTTAGCCTTTTATTATGAAAGATTTTGAAAATATAAAGTAAACAGAATAGAGTAATCGACTCTCATACACTCATCACTCAGTGTCAACAATTATTAACATTTTGCAATTCTGATATCAACTATTCGTCCATCCACCCACTTTTCCCCACTTGTTGATAATGATGAAGATTTTTATAGTTTCTTGAGATAAAATTTATATACAGTGAAATGCACAAATCTTAGCTGTATAATTTTGACAAATGGATACACTCATGTACTCACATGGTATAGAACACTTTCATCTTCCCAGAAGGTTCTCTTGTGTCTCTCCCCAACCTCCTCTCCCCACCTTGCAATCGTTGTTCTGATTTTTTTCACCTTAGTTTTGTCTGCTGCTCTGGAACTTCATATAAACGGAATCACAATGTGTGTACTGGTTTGTGTCCAGTTTCTCTCACTATAATATCTGTGAGATTCACCCATGTTGTGGCATGTATTAGTGGCTCATTCCTTTTTGTTGTGGAGTAGTATTCCACTGTATGAATATACCACAATTTGTTTATTCATTCTTTTGTTTGTGAGCTTTGGGGTTGTCTCTGGTTTTGGCTGACTGAATAAAGCTACTATGAACATTTGTTTATAAGTCTCTTTGTAAATATTTGTTTTTGTTTCTCTTGGATAAATATCTAGGAATAGAAGAACTGAGTGTATGGTTAACTTTATAATAAACTGCCAAACCTTTTTCCAAAATGGTTGTAG
Organism: Tolypeutes matacus; assembly: GCA_026826555.1. Lineage (NCBI taxonomy): Eukaryota > Metazoa > Chordata > Mammalia > Cingulata > Chlamyphoridae > Tolypeutes > Tolypeutes matacus. The sequence goes on from JAKSZT010054079.1 coordinate 361,461, forward strand.
CATTTTATATTCCCTCCAGCAATGTTTTAAATTTAATTTAAAAATTTTAGTATTCTAGTGGTGCGAGGTGACATTTCCTCATAGCTTTAATTTGCGTTTTCCTGATGACTAATGTTGAACACTTTTTTAATGTACTTATTGGCCATATTTGTAAATTATCCTTTGTGAAGTGTTCAAGTCTTTTGCTCATTTTTTAAAAAATTGGATTATTTCTTATATTATCGAATTGTAAGAGTTCTTTCAATAAATTTTAAAATTGTGGTAACATACATATAGCGTAAAATTTGCCATCTTAACCATTTTAAGTGTACAGTTCAGTGGCATTAATTACTTTTGCACTGTTGAGTATCTTCTCACAGTCTTGCTTGTATTTTCATTTTCTTAATGGTATTGTTATTACTCTGTATGAAATGTGTAATTTTTTCACTGGCTGCTTTCAAGATTTTCTTTTTGTCATTGTATTTTAGCAGGTTGACTATGCAATACCTAGGGGTAGTTTTCTTGCTTGGGATTTGTTGAGCATTTTGGATCTTTGCATGGATGTCTTTCACCAAATTTGGAAAGATTTCTTCAAAAAAATTTTTGACCCATCTTTCCTTGTTTGGGACTACATGTATATATATTAGATCACTTGTTATTGGCCCACAAATCTCTTAGGCACTGTTTATTTTTCTTCAAAAGTTTTTCTCTTTGTTCTTCTAGAAATTGTAATGCTCTGAGTTCAAGCTTAATGATTCTTCTGCTATCTTCAATCTGCTGTTAATTGTATCCAGTGAACATTTTATTTCAATTATTGTACTTTTATAGTTCCAGAATTTCTACTTGGTTCATTTCTGTGGTTCATATTTCTCTGTTAAGATGCCCCTTTTATTTATTCATTATGTGTCTGTTTTCCTTAAGCCCTTGAACATAGTTATAATAGCTAATTTTAAGTCCTTGTCTGCTAATTGCATCATCTGGGTTATCTCATGGCTGGTTTCTCTTGATTGCATTTTTTGTGATGTTTGGGTCATATTTTCCTTTTTCTTAGTATACCTACTGATTTTTAATTGGTTACTGAGCATTATAAATAATACAATGTAGAGACTCTTGTATTCTTCCGAACTGTGACTTTTGTTCTAGCAGACAGCTTGGCTTGGCAGTGGCTGTATTAGTCAGCCAAAGGGGTGCTAATGCAAAATACCAGAAATCAGTTGGTTTTTATAAAGGGTATTTTTTGAGGGTAGAAGCTTACAGTTACCAGGCCATAAAGCATAAGTTACTTCCTTCACCAAAGCTTATTGCCACATGTTGGGGCAAGATGGCTGCCAATGTCTGTCAAGACTTCAGGCTTCCTGGTTCCTCTCTTCCTGGGGCTTGTTTCTCTCTGGGCTCAACTGCTCTGCTCCTCTTTGTGCTTACTTCCCAGGCTTCAGTTCAAAACTCTAGCATTAAAAACTCCCAACTCTGTCCTTTGCTATGTCTTGGGCCCTACTGATGTGGCCCAAGCAAAGTCCTAATCATAATTTAATCAATTAAAAATGATATCTCTGACCAGTTTACAAGCATAATCCGATAACTATTTTTGGAATTCATAAACAATGCCAAACTGCTACAGTAGCTGAAATCTCTACTTGGTTTTTTCAGCTTCTCCTTTTCTGGGGTCCCCTAAGTCTCCCCTGTGTAGTTTAGCAGTGAGAGAAAACTTTGGGTGGATTTTATATGCATGTTTGGGGCTTTGTTCCCTCTGCCTTTCCCTCTCAGCTTTCCCCACTATGGTAGTTTGGGTCGTTTGTGGACCCCAGAAAATTATGTTCTTAAATCGGTCCATTCCTATGGGTGTAGGATCCTTTGATTGGATTGGATTCAGTTGAGGGCCATTTAATTGGATTGCTTCATGGGGCATAGGCCAGGGTCTTGGTCCTCTTGCTGGAGTTATTTATAAATGGAAGTGAGGAGGCCGCAAACAGAGAAGAACTAGAAGCTGAGAGATGGAGCAGCCAGAAGCTGAAAGAAATGGAGCCTGGAGGAGAAGGCAGAGACTGGCAGATGCCACCATTGTGCCCTGCCATGTGCCTGATCACCCACAGCTGCAACTCAGGGAGAAAGCATCTCCTGATGAAGCCTTGATCTGGATATTTTTCTCAGCCTTGAAACTAAGCTTTTAAACTAATAAATCCCCATTGTGAAAACCAACCCATTTGTATGACAGTGGTTGAAAGGGAAAGGCTAAGGAAAGGATAGAAGGAAAGCTAAAAACTAACATGGGACTGTATACAGCAGTAAAAACTTCATGTAAAACACGAATATGGGGGATATTGCATATATAAGACTGTTTTTACAGAATATGAATACAAATATACTAGAGAGAAGGAAAAAGAATAGCAGCTATGTATGGCAGGAGAGACAGAGAGAGATTGAGAGGTGATGAGTTTTGTTTGTTTTTTGCTTATTATTATTGGAATAATGAAAATGCTTTGGGAATGATGGAGTGATGAATGCACAAATATGTGATTATACCAGATACCATTGATTGTACTCTTTGGATGGATTTATACTTTATTAAAATGTAACAATAAAATTGATTTGTTTAAAAAAAAAAAAAAAAAAAGAAAACACATTTCTTGTATATTGCCTTGGCAGCCTGTACCAAATTAAAACACCCCTTAATTTTCTGACTGCTTTGCCAGCCTTCCCTCTGCCCTCTTGACAGTAAGGTAAGGCTGTCCAAATTGTATGTGGATTGGGGAGTGCCACAGGCAAAAGGCCACAGATTCCCAAGTTTTACTAGTTTCTGCATGTGATCAGTCTTCAGTGCCTTCAAATAAAGAATTTTTAATATTTTGTCCAGATTTTATCATTGTATTTGGGGCAGAGTTAGTCCATCCAAGCTACTCTGCTGATACTAGAAAGTGGAAGCCTTTATTCTATTAGTTGTATTTAGGACAAGCTAAAAATTACAGGTGTTTTATAGAAATGTAGTATTGTAAAAAGCTAGCTATAGTGATGGATTTATCAGCTGTCACCAGCTAATACTGTTCTAGTCTTCTCTCAATTATCCATGTGTGATTTGTGGACTAATCACAGGTCATCGTTTACCTATGGTCTTTCACCTTTTCTTTTCATAATTAAGTTATAAGGGCTCAGGATGTAAAATAATTTGAGCCAATATGAAAAGTAAGGAAAAATCTAATTTGAGGAGAAAATATGCTTCTAAAAATTACAGTGCAATCCAAATAATGAATTTTAAATTATCCCTCTATTCTAATAGCACAGATAAGGGAGGTTTATGATTATCTGGTTTCTTTTTTTTTGGCATTGCAGCAAACACAGTTATTTTCATTGTTGCCTTTGATTGATCCATAGTCAAATCCACTATGAAAAGATATCCTCTAATCTAAATAGAAGTGAATTTAGATTAGTCCTTTGGCTTTTGTCACTATTTTGTCAGTGGTTTTGTTGGTGTTGTGAAGCTGCTGCTATTATGCACCAGCAGAGGGAGTTCATCTCAAGTTCTAAAGATGCCTAGAAAGTCAGTGAAATTTAAAAATTCTTATTTATTCAGATCTATACATTTTACTCTCTATTATCATTTCTATACTGTTTATGTGTATAGGACTTATTTAATATGGATATTGAATGCCAAGTGCCTTAATTATATTAAAATCATAATTGGAAGAATCAGGAGTTTAAAAAAATCTTGGTCTGTGCGGTTTAATTCATCAATGACTCTAGTGTAGGAAACAACTCCATTTTGTGTAAGAGCTCTCTTTCAGCTCTAGTAGATTTTCATGCTATAGTAGTAATCAGAACTGCTAAGTTTCATAAGTGCTTGGCAGTCACTGAAATCTCATATTCTTCATAATACCCAGCATAGGGTGGAACATTAGTAGGTTCTCAATATCTATTTGATTGATAAGGAACAACATTTTTGGAATTTTAGTATATTAGAGGCAGATTTTCAAACTAGAATTTGGTTGAGGTATCATACTTTTGTAAATAAGCAGTGAATCTTTCATTATTGCTAAATATCAAGGTTCTGTGATTATGTGGTAGCAGTTTAATTAGTCTAACCTGACTTCAGATACACAGAGAGACTGGTGAAATACTGACTGAAGAACATGAATTATTTTATGTTTATCTCAAAATGCTCACAGTAAGCTACTAGAGCTAATAAACAAATTCAGCAAAGGAGTCCAAGATCAACTCACAAAAATCAGTTGTGTTTCTCTATACCACCAATGAATAATACAACAAGGAAATCAAGAAAACAGTTCCATTTACAATAGCATCTAAAAGAATGCTAGGAATAATTTAACCAAAGATGTGAAAGACTTTGTACACTGAAAATTACAAAACATTGCTTAAAGAAAATTAAAAAGAGCTAAATAAATGGAAAGATAATCCCGTATTCATGGATTAGAAGACTTAATAATGTTAAGATGTCACTACTATCCAAAATGCTCTACAGACTTAGTGCAATCCCAATCAAAATCCCAGCAACCTTGTTTGCAGAAATGGAAAAGCCAGCCCTCAAATTCAACATGGAATTGCAAAGGGCCCTGACGAGGCCATACACTCTTGAAAAAGGACAAAATTGGAGGACTCACACTGCCTGATTTCAAAACTTACTACAAAGCTACAGTCATCTGAACAGTGTAATACAGGTATAAGGACAGACATATAGCCCAATGGATAGAATTGAAATCCAGAGAGAAAACCCCTCACATCTATGGCAGTTGATCTTCAACAAGGGTGCTAAGTCCACTCGGGGAAAGAACAGTCTCGTCAACAGATGATGCTGGAAAACTGGATATCCATATGTAAAGGAATGACATTGAATCCCTACCGCACACCATACACAAAAATTAACTCAAAATGGATCAACACTTAAATATAAGAGCTAATACCATAAAACTCTTAGAAGAAAACATATGGTGGGCCTTGGACCACACTTAGTAGTACACACGTGAAGGAGATGACAGTTGTGGCCAGCCATATCTGAAGTCTTAGGGTAGGGGTTGGCCACACCAGAAAGACCAACTTGTGATTAGGGGGTTGGGACTTTGAGCCACTTCCTGTCAGCTCAACCTTTGGGAGGAGTAGGGCCTAAAGATTGAGTTCAACCAAGTGGGCATTGATTTCACTAATCATGTCTATGTAATGGAACCCCATATAAACTCAGGACACTTGGAGTCCATTGAGCTTCCATGATTGATAATGATATTGCTGTGCCAGGAAGGTGATGTGTCCTGATGCATTCTGACTCCACTTTTTAAAAATCATTGTTATGAAAGTGATAGAACATCTGTAGTTGGAAAGTAAATTATCCATAATCCCACTAATCACATAATAATTCCAGTTAGTCCTGTTGCTGGTTGTTTTTTGTCGTTGTTCTTACAGAAATAACATAGCTTTAATGAACGAGAACTATATATTCCAAAATACACAAAAATTCAAATGCCATTGTTTTACGTTTTCGCAAATCTCTTTAATGTCTGGCTTAGAAGACAACTGGATTCTCAAGTCTGCTTCTGCCTTCAACCTGTTGCAATATCACAGGTCAGGTAGCCTCAAGAAAACTGAGAGAGAAAAAGAGTAATAAATTGAAATAAAATCTCAGTTTTATTATAAAAATAGTTTTGATTTTGTAGCCCAAAAGGATCCGTTAGTCCTTGTTTTAAGTGTGATAGAACTAGTAAGAAAACGTGCCTTTTGATGTAATGCTAGTTACTTGGGAATGTTTTTAGTGACAAGAAATGTGTGGGAGTAAAATGTTTCTATGAATGACCGTGGAAATGAGAATGTATATGATTGTGAATGGAGATGTGGTTATAATACTAAAAGTGGAAATATTTTCAGAGTGTGCTGCTTTATATTAAGATCATTTTATCAGGAAAAAAGTTGATTGTAAAGAGATACTAAGTGATTCCTGTTGTACATGAGATAACATTCAACTTCTTTAACACACCCTTGCTTCTGAGAATGGAAAAGGCACATTAATATGGTAAGAGGCCATATATATTTTTTAAATCCACTTCATATAGTATGTATAATGTAACATGTAGTTAATTGTTATGTATTGATGCCCTAGTAAACCCTGAAGGTGGGAGAATCTTAGTATTGAAAATTATACTTAACTATTTCACATCAGCAGATGAACACCCATTGTGTATGTTAAATCACAAATTTGAAAACAAGCAATTGTTAATACCTGAGTGCTATCTGTTGACTTACATACTTTCGTAGTGTAAATTTTTGTTCAAAACTGGCATGCACATTAATACTATATTATTTTTTGTTTTTTAAAGCAGTTTTATTGAGATATATTCACATGACATACAGTCCATCCAAAGTATAAAATCAGTGACTTTTAATATAATCGCCACAATTTAATATGATGTGTATTCATCATTACAAAATATTTTAAAACAATTTCATTATTCCAAAAGGAAAAACTCCACACCCCTTAGCAGTTTCCTCTCAATCCCTCTATCTTTCCCCAGCCCTACATAACCACTAATCAAATTCCATCTTTATAAACTGATTTATATTTACATTTTATATAAATGGAATCATACAACATGCAGTTCTTTGTGTCTGATTTCTTTCACTTAGCATAATGTTTTGTGTGGGTTTTTTTTGCCTCATATTAACATCTTGTAACATTAACATACATTTGTTCAGTTTCAAATAAAAACAGTCTTATATATGCAAAATTACCCATATTCATATTTCACATGAGGTTTTTACTATTTTATGCAGACCCATGTTACAGTTTTTTAGCTTTCCTTCTAGTAATATATATGACCTTAGAGTTTCCATTTCAACCACTGTCATACCCATATAATAGCACTGCTAGTTGCAAACACTATGATGTGCTTTCACCTTTTATTCATTTCCAACCTTTTTAACAATTTTGCACAGATTAACCCTCAGCTTTCCATTCTCTAACTACATTCTATTTTCTGGTGACCTATATTTTTAGTTATTAACCCCATGAGTTTGCAGAATATATTTAGTTCATAATAGTGCCTGTCCTTTTGTGCCTGACTTGCTTCACTCAACATAATGTCCTCCAGTTTCATGCATGTCGTCATATGCTTCATGACTTCATTTATTCTTACACTGCATAATATTCCATTGTGTGTATATACTACAGTTTGTTTACCCATTCATTGGTTGATGGACACCTGGGTTGTTTCCATCTTTTGGCAATTGTTAATAACACCGCTCTGAACATCGGTGTACAAATATCTGTTTGTGTCACTGGTATTATTTCTTCTGGATATATATACCTAGTAGTGGTATTGCTGGATCACGTGGCAAATCTATATTCAACTTGTTTAGGAATTGCCAAACAGTCCTTCACAGTGTCTGTACCATTCTCCATTCCAACCAACAGTGAATAAGCGTTCCTATCTCTCCACATCCCCTCCAACACTTGTAATTTTCTGTCTTTTTAATAGTGGCCTTTCTGATAGATGTGAAATGATATCTCATTGTGGATTTGATTTGCATTTCCCTAATTGCTAGTGATGTTGAATATTTTTTCATGTGTTTTTTCGCCATTTGTATTTCTTCTTTGGACAGATGTCTGTTCAAGACTTTGGCCCATTTTTTAACCAGGTTGTTTGTCTTTTCATTGTTCAGTTGTAGCATCTTTTTATATATCATGGATATTAAACCCTTATTGAATATTTGATTCCAAATATTTTCTCCCATTGAGTTGGCTGTCTTTTCACTCTTTTGACAAAGTCCTGTGAGGTGCAAAAAGTGTTTAATTTTGATGAGGTCCCATTTATCTACTTTTGTTGCATGTGCTTTGGGTATAAGATCCAAGAAACCACCACCTACCACAAAATCTTGAAGATGTTTCCCTACATTTTCTTCTAATAGTTTTATAGTCCTGGCTTTTATACTTAGGTCTTTGATCCATTTTGAGTTGATTCTTTTTTTTTTTTATTATTTTTTTAGGAGGTTGTATTAATCAGCCAAAGGGGTGCTGATGCAAAATACCAGAAATCGGTTGGTCTTTATAAAGGGTATTTATTTGGGGTAGACGCTTACAATTACCAGATCATAAAGCATAAGTTTCTTCCTTCACCAAAGTCTGTTGCCACATCTTGGAGCAAGACATCTGCCAATGTTGGCCAGGGTTCAGGCTTCTTGGGTTCCTCTCTTCCCAGGGCTCCTTTTCTTTCCAGGCTCAGCTCCTCTGTTTCCTCCACAAGGTCAGCTGTAGACTATCAGGTGAACGGCTCGTCTCTTCCAGGGGCTTTCTCTCTTTCCTCATGACCAAGCTCCTCTGTGTGCCTGCTTCCCTGGGCTCCAGCATTAAAACTCAGCTCAGAACTCCAACTCAAAAACTTCAACTCTATCCTTTGCTATGTCTTTTATCTTTGATACCCCACCCACCAAGGGACGGGGCTCAACACCCTACTGACATGGCCCAATCAAAGCCCTAATCATAACTTAATCATTCCCAGATGAACAGACCAGTTTACAAGCATAATCTAATATCTATTTTTGGAATTCTTAACTATATCAAACTGCCAAACTGCTACACTCCACCCTTTGAATTCCAAAAATACATTACAATATTAAAAAAAACCTTTAATCAGTAACAGTGCAAGTACAAAATCATGTCATAATCAGTTTAAAGAAATACAGTTTGCCTTGAGGCAAAGTCCCTTCTGCTGTAGACCTCTGAAACTTACAAAATCATTTATCTGCTTCCAGTACACAAATGGACAAAGGATAAACATTTTCATTATAAGGAGAAATTGGGAGGGAAACATGACTTAGGTCCTCTGCAGTTCAGTAAACCTGCAGGGCATCCTCCATTCGATTTCAAAGTCTGAGAGTCATTCTTAAGATGATGGTTTCTTCTTCCTGGGGCCACATGGGGACCCACCCTTTCCACAGGCTTGCCCAATGGCCATTTTCTTGATTCCACCCTCATCAAGCATCTGGGTGTCGACCAAGCTCTAGACCTCACCCTCCAAGAGTGTTGGGGTCGTTGCCACACCTTACCCAAACTTTGGGTTAGAGTCTTAGCCCCCCTAGTACAGTGAGGTGAAGACAACATTCCCCGTAACCTTTGGCATGCAGGCTCAGCCCTCTCAGAGCAGTGAGTTGACCACCTGGCCTTCCCTAACCTTTGGCATACAGGCTTAACCCTCTCAGAGCAGTGAGTTGACCATCTGGCTTTCCCTAATCCATGAGGGACAGACACACCCCTCTCAGAGCTATGGGTTGCTGACCTTAACCACCCTAATCCTTGAGGAATGTACTCCACCCTCTCTGTACCTGGATGTGGCAAAACTGTCCCAGAACATTGGGCGGGAACATCCACCCTCTTCAACTGCCAGGGCAAACTCACCCTCTCTGTACACATGGGTGGAGTTCCTCTCTTGGCCCAAAGTGATGTCTTAATTCCAGATCTCAGCTTCAATGGTTTTCCTCTTGAAGCTGTTTCTCCTTCAGTCTCTCCTTTCCATGTCCTTTTTTTGTCCAAACTAACAGTGGTTTTGTTCATACAGCTCTCTCAAAAACTTTGTTGGTTTAGCATGCAGGAAGCAGGGGTCCAAGCCATCAGACATTAAGACTTTCCACAAGTCTTTCTGAAATAACTGCATCTTCAATCCTGATTTACAAGTCCCAAGTTTAGTTAAGTCCTCAAATGGGGCACTATTGTCTGGGAGCTTGATTTCCAGAGGCTTGAAATTTCCAGAATCAGTTTGTTTTCTTTGTGCCCAGCAGTTCATTGTTTTGTAGTCCTGTGCATCTTTGGTTAAATTAATTCCTAGGCATTTGAGTCTTTTTGTTGCTATTGTAAATGGAATTTTCCCCCTGATTTCCTCCTCAGATTGTTCAATTCTAATGTATAGAAACATTACTGATTTTTGTGTGTTGATCTTGTATCCTGCCACTTTGCTGAACTTGTTTATTAGCTCAAATAGCTTTATCTTAGGGAAGCGGCTGTGGCTCAATCAGTAGGGCTCCCGTTTACCACATGGGAGGCCCCGGGTTTGGTTCCCAGCACGGCGTGGTTAGCTGACCCAGCGAGCACAAGCAGCAAGGGGGGGATAAATGAATAAATAAATAAAATCTTTAAAAAAAAAAATAGCTTTATCTTAGACATTTCAGAATTTTCTAAATATAAGATCATGTCATCTGCAAATAGTGGGAGTTTTACTTATCTTTTCCTATTTGGATGCTTTTTTTTTTTCCTTGTTAAATTGCTCTAGCTAGAGTTTCTAGCACAACACTGAATAACAGTGGTGACAGTGAGCATCTTTGTCCTGTTCCTGTTCTTAGAGAGAAGGCTTTCAACCTTTCCCCATTGAGGACGATGTTGGCTTTGGGTTTTTCGTATATTCCTTTATCATATTGAGGAGTTTTCCTTCTAGTCCCATCTTTTGAAGTGTTTTTTAATCAAGAAAGGATGCTGGATTTTGTCAAATACCTTTTCTGCATTGATTGAGAGACTTGTCTTTTTTTCCTTCAATCTGTTAATGTGGTGTATTACGTTTATTGATTTTCTTATGTTGAGCCACCCTTGCATACCAGGAATAAATCCCACTTGGTCATGGTGTATAATTTTTTTGATATGCTGTTGGATTCTATTTGCAAGTATTTTGTTGGAGTGTCTTTATTGGGCTTTGGTATTAGGGTGATGTTGACTTTGTAAAATGTGTTAGGTAATTTTCCCTCCTCTTCAATTTTTTAGAAGAGTTTAACCTGGATTGGTGTTAATTCTTTTTGAAATGTTTGGTAGGATTCACCTGTGAAACCATCTTATCCTGAACTTGTCTTTCTTGGGAGATTTTTGATGACAGTTTCAATCTCTTTAAATGTGGTTGGTCTGTTGAGTTCTTGTATTTCTTGTAGAGTCACTGTAGGTTGTGCATGTCTAGGAATTTGTCCATATCATCTAAGTTGTCTAGTTTGTTGGCATACAGTTTCTCATATTATCCTCTTATGATCTTTTTGTTTCTGTGCGTCAGTTTTAAGTTCTCCCCCTTTCATTTCTGATTATATTTATTTGCATCTTCTCTCTTTTTTTCTTTGTCAGTCTAGCTAAGGGTTTTTCAATTTTATTGACCTTCTCAAAGAACGAGCTTTTGGTTTTGTTGATTTTCTCTGTTTTTTTTTGTTCCCAATTCCACTTATTTCTGCTCTAATCTTTATTATTTCTTTCCTTCTGCTTGCTTTGGGATTGGTTTGCTGTTTCTTTTCTAGTTTCTCCAGTTGTTCAGTAAGATCTTTGATTTTAGCTCCTTCTTCTTTTTTAATATGGGCGTTTAAGGCTATAAATTCCCCTCTTAGCACTGCCTTCGCTGTATCCTGTAAGTTTTGGTAACTTGTGTTCTCGTTTTCATTCATCTGAATATATTTACTAATTTTAATTTCTTTTACAATTTCTTCTTTGACCCACTGATTGTTTAGGAGTGTGTTGTTTAGTTAGCCTTCACACATTTGTGAATTTTCCCCTTTCCCATCTATTATTAATTTCCAGTTTCATTCCATTATGATATCTGAAGGTACTTTGTATAATTTCAATCTTTTTTTTTTTTTTAAACAATTTATTGAAGTATATCATTCATACATGAACATACATAAACTATAAGTGTTCAGTAAACATTGTGAACTTACAAAACAAACATGCATAACATCATACAGGGCTCCCACACATCACCCCCCTACAAACACCCTGCATTGTTGTGAAACATTTGTTAACAAATCATGAAAGAGCATTGCCAAAGTATTACTACTAACTATAGTCTGTATCTTCCTCCCCTATACATTTTTTAAGGATTTATTTATTTATTTATGTATTTATTTATTACTTATATCCATTTTTCTCTGATGCTCATTTTCTCTCTCTTTGTTAAGGATTTAGTGGCACAAGGCAGTGTGTTACTGCCATTCTTTGATTTTCGGTTAAACCTATTCTGGGTTTTTAGGATTGTCTCTGTTAGTTGCTGAAATCTGGACCCTGGGCCCAGTAATGGGTTGCAGACCTGCTTCTAAGGGTCTTGGGGAGGGAGGCTGTAAAGGCCACAAGAAGCCTCTCTTATTTACTTTTAATTTCCTCACATGCACTTCCTTGGTCCTCCAGAAGATGGTGCTCTTTGACAGCCCTCTCAATTCAAAGCCTGGTTGGAGTGTGTTCGTTGCAATACCATCAGAAACAATATGACAGAGGATTCTGCCTTGAGGCTATTCAGAATCTCCCTATTCAAACTTTCTCAAAGGCTGTTTTCTGACCTTTGCTGGCAGCCCCCTCCCTTTTCCTGGGTAGGAAATAATTCTACTCCCTTCTGGGTCCTCCACAACCATCCTGGTCAGAAGGGAGGGTGATTGAGAGGGTTGGATCTCTTTAGTCCTGTGATGGCTCCCAGGGCAAACAATGGTGTGGCCCCACCTGGCCTGGAAGGGCTCCTGGGACACAGCAGACCAAATGTGTTGGCCAAAAGCTGGATCAGCTTTAGGGTGTGTCCTTCTTTCTCCTATTTTCTGTGGAGGTAGATCCCTTCAGCCCCCTCTGTCATAGCCACAGGCCCCAGAAGCCAGAGAATTCAAAGCTGTCTGCTCAGAAGGTAGGGGGAAGGACACTGGCAGCTTCTGCTCACAGTCTTTCCTTTGAGAGTCTTTTCTCATGCCCCTCTCTCTTCTGGGTGGTGTCCAGCCTTCCCCTGGTATCCTAAACCCTAGAACATTTTTTTCCAAGCCATTTCTGCCTATCCTCTAGCTATTTTTCTGGGAGAGAAGTGAGTCCTGTGTCTCTAATCCACCATCTTCCCAAAAGTGTATATTATGTTTTAATGCTCAAGAAGTAAGGATAGGTTTCAGGAGCATTAGACAAGATCAGAAAGTAAAAGCCTAATAGATCCAACCATACCCTTTTCCTGTAAAGTGCCTTTAGTGGCTCTTGGCTGCTTATAGATAGACCATAAACTCTAGAACCAGGAGTTCTTCACCAGGTGCCCGTGAACTTGAATTGAAATTCAAAGCAACATTATTCTTGTGGGATGTGTTGGTGCTGGTGTGATATATTTATTAATTAATACACAGTATAGTGTGGACTTAGTAAGGGGTCCATGGTTTTCACCTGACTGGCAAAGGGGTCTGTGGAACAAAAAAAGTTAAGAACTCCTGCTCTAGAATGTTATGCAAGAGATAATGGCTTGAATTAGACTACGGATAGGAATAGAAAGGGGAAGTTATTTTAGAGACACATTTAGGACTGTGTAGGAAGATTTAATGACTTAGGAAAGGTGTTCTAGGATAGGACAGGCGTCATAGAGTATGAAAGGCGTTAGAGGATAAAACTCAGGCTTCTAGTTTGGAACGTGGGGTATTGAGTGACATAGAGGTAGGCTTTATCCTATGTTTACTACGGAGGAAGCTGATGATTAGGGGAGGTTAAGTAAACTGCCCAAGATCACACAGTTAAGTAAAGGAGACAAAATTCAAATCCAGGCTGTTTTGGCTCCAAAGCTTTTTTGGGCTATACCACACTCTGCAACCTCAAATTTAATATATCCAAATAGAAGCTACTAAAGTATAGTACGCAGAGCACTAGCTTTTCAAAGGCCTATCAAAATGTTTGAAACTTGAAACTGTGTTTCTTTCAAAATATGAGAAAAAATTGAAATTTTGAAATAAATTACTGCCTCAAAAATGAAACACTGTGACCTACAGAGAGTGTTAAATGTAATAGTCGTAAAGTTAAACTTTTTATGAGAAAGGATTACACAGTATGGTGTATGATTGCCAAGCAGTTACAGACGATTACAATTTAAGTTCCTTGTAGCCATAACTTCAAAAGCAAAGAATAAAAATCCTTTCAAAAACTTTTATAGAAATGAAAAATTAGCAGGGAGTTGGGCTCATTTTTAAATGTTGGTTGTGATAGGGTACGGAGACCCCACAAGTATAAGCCCCACGACTGGTACAAGCCTGGCTAATGGCCCTGCCATCATCCAGCCAGTGATGCAGGCTATACCCTTGGGAGTCATCCTTGTCTCTTTCCCCCACCCTAGCCTCTCTCATGTCAAGTTCTATTTCATCTGCATTATTTCTTGAATCAGTCTGCTTTTCCATCCCACTGCTCAGCTTCAATCCTTGACTTACTGATTTCCTGGCTGCAAGTCTCTTCTGCCCTGTAATCCATTTTCCAATGACCACCAGAGGGTGTTCTAAATGTTGCATAGGATTGCCTGTACCATATCCCTTTCTAGTTACTGTTAGTAGCTCCCTGGTGCCTATTGATAAAGTTAAGTTCTAGCATGTGATACAAGTTCCCTAATTAAGCTGGCTTCTTACGTTCTTAGCTTCTCCTTTCACTGTTTTTTTTTTGTTTTTGTTTTTGTTTTTGTTTTGTGCTGAAGTCAGAGGGATTTTTTTTTTTGCCAATTCCCCAACACTCTATTCTGTTTTTTAACTTTATTCAGATCTTTAATGACTGAGGGGATTTGGGGGATCAACAAAAATAGTCATCACTTGTATTAGTCAGCCAAAGAGGTGCTGATGCAAAGTATCAGAAATCTGTTGGCTTTTATAAAGGGTATATATTTGGGGTAAAAGCTTACAGTCACAAGGTCCTAAAGAATCCATCTCAAAGTTGGTTTCTCACCAAAGCCAGTTGCCACATGTTGAGGCAAGATGGCGGGCGATCTCTGCTCCAACTTCTAATATGAATCCCAGGTATATTAGTCAACCAAAAGGGTGCTGGTGCAAAGTACCAGAAATCTGTTGGCCTTTATAAAAGGCATTTATTTGGGGTAGAAGCTGACAGTTACAAGGCCCTAAAGAGTCCAACTCAGGGTACCATAAGAGGTACTTCCTCACCCAAAGTTTGTTGCCACATTTTGAAGCAAGATGGCAAGTGGTGTCTATGAGGGTTCAGCCATCCTTTTCCCTCGAAAGGCTCGGTGGGTTCATCTTCTTCAGATCTCAGCTGTAGGCTGGCATAGGGCTAGTCTCTCTTCCCAGGGCTTGGTCCTTTCCAGGCTCAGCTGCTCTGGTCACGTCACAAGATCAGCTATAGAACATCAGGCTAATGGTTCATCTCTCTTCCCAAGGCCTCTGCCATGTCTATGGAGCTGTCTCTCTCCCTCTGTGTACCTTCTCTGTGTGTTTATTTCTGTGTTCTTGATTGAGCATCTGTTTATATAGCCCACAGGGGGCAGGGACTCAACCCTGCACACCCTAATGACCTGGTCAAATCAAAGCCCTAATCTTAACCTAATTTAATCAAAGTCATCTCAGCTGAATCTAATACAATCAAAGGATCTGACACCCAGAGAAACAGACCAGTTTACAAAAATAATCTCTCTTTTTGGAATTCATAAATAATTTCAAACTGCCATACCACTACTTATAATTTAATTAATACTCAAGTTATTAATCCTACTTACCTAATAAAGTTCTAAGATTAAAATTTTTAAGCATTTAGAAATTGATCACAAGCTTATTTAGTTAAATTCTCTTTAATAACAGGTTTAATCACAATTACAATTAATGTGATTGCCTGGAATACTTCACTTTATATAATGATTACAAAATTTGCTACACTTGAAATTAAACCTACTTTAAACTATTAACCCATGGATTTAATTAATTTATTCACTATCCCTGTATTTGTTTTTGTATATCTTCCTGGGGTTATATTTCTCTTCCCATATTCTTATTTCTGTACTTTCTCAGGATTATAGTGCTTTTTCTATACCTTCCTACAGTTATGGTCATCTTACCACTATTAAAACAAGACACAATTTCAGATTAGCCATGGTTCAGGGTTGTTGATCTTTGGTTTGATTCTTGGTTAAAACACAGATTTGGTTACATCTATAAAGATGATTTAAAGGCTGTGTTGGTATGCATTGGGCTAGGTCCCTTCTATAATTAACTTCATCTGCTAAATTAATGGGATTTATTTTTTTTAAAAGCTCAAGCCTTTCTTATAGATTTTTAGTTTCTATTCTTTGAATTGAAATACTTTTATTTTGCATGAGATCAGTGTTTCATAACCCAACATTCTGCTATTATTATGAACTGACCTTTTCTGGTAGCATTAGTGCCAGTAATTATAGAAGTTTCATCTCCCTGGAGATGAGATCCAGTCTGCATAGTTATCTATGTTAATTCATCATTTAGAACTCATGGTTTGTACTTGGCCATTGGTGGCCATGGATGCCCATCAGCAGCTAATCTCCTTCTAAATGGTTTGTATGTGTGAGGACCTGCACTGATGTGACTTTCTGTTCTTGGTGCTTTTTCTGGGACTATTTGGCTTATCCACCAAAACAAAGACGTGCAGCTATACCATACACAGGCATATACTTACTAGGAGAAACCAAACACCTTAATATTAACATCACCTAATTGTTGACATAGTAGATGTTAAGTACCCTGTTATTTCACCCTTCTTTTGTATTACAACTATCTCTTTCATGTACTTTAATTTTCCTTTTGCATTTCATTAAGAAATCATGACTTTTCACAGACTCATTTTATTCCATTTAGCTATAATTATTTTTTCTTTTTTGATGTTCAAATTGTGTCAGCCTGGCTATCCTCAAACTTCTTTGTCCTTTTGGCACTACTCTGGACCTTTTTAAAGGCTTCTGGCAACAAGCTTTTCCAGGCCCATCATGATTTTTTTCCTGACCTAAGACATGAAACTAGTACTCACTACAGAGCCCTGGCTCCTTTTAATGGAGAATAGTATTAGATACCAAAATGTGTTCCATATGGAGTTGAAGTTAAGGAGGAAGGCATTGTTTTTGGCCATTGTTGTGACAGAACAGGAAAAGATGGGTCTTCTAAGGGTACGTGGTAATAATTGTAGTCCAATTTAATTTTTTTATTTTTTTATTTTTATTTTTAAATTTTTACCGGGAGGTCCCTGGGATCAAATCCAAGTCCCTCCATATGGGAGACAGATGCCCAGCCATTCGAGCCACGTCTGTCACCCCCAATTTAATTTTAACACTACTCCTTTTTAAAAATATCTTACCATATCTTTTCATGATGATGTTTTCGTGATTAAAACTGTCTTCTGTATTGAAGTTCTCCCTGTCAAGAATGCCTTCTCCTGCCTTTTCTGATTATTTGGCAAACTTCTATCAATAATGAGGGGAGGGGATAGAATAAACTTTTAAAGTTCAACCTTGATCTCAAATGTTAAACAGAGCCAGAGTGATTAAATAGTCTTATATATCTTGAAATATTTTTATTGAACTCAGGGTTGTTTTCCATTTTTAAAAAATATCACACAAACAATATTCAGTCTTACTGCCCTAGCACATCAGCTGGGTGTTTTATTTGAAAATCATTTGCTGCTTTATATTTACATCATACACTAATGCTTATACATTTTTAGTTCCTTTGAAAATTACTCTTCAGATTCATAGTATTAAATAGTAAGTTTTTAAGTGTCCTTATTTTACTTGCAGTATGAACATTTTATATCACTTAATTTCCTCTTTCCTATGCCACCTCACTCTTATACACTTTGGAAACAAAAATACTGCATTTTCATGAGACTGTCATTTTAAATATTATTGATCAGATTGTAGAAATTAAAAAAATAATTTATATGAGTTGATTTACATTGAAGAGAACTGAAAAGCTGTTGTACTTATATTTATCTGAACATTACTGATCAAATTTATGTAGTCTTTTAAAGATTTTTTCCTACTGTTTACTGCATTTCAACATGTAATTTCTATGTGCCTACAATTGTCTTTACTGACATTGTCCCTAAAAAACATTTTCTGTGAACAAATTAATCTTGAGGGAAATTGATATTTCTATAAACAGCACATGATTATTTGCAAGTGGTGATGACTTACTTTGCTCATATCAATACTGTTGGATTTTTTAAAGGTTGCTTTTCAAGAATTATCTACTCTATACTATTTCTAAATAGATAGAACTACATAAGTGTCTTCTAAG
>JAKSZT010054079.1:379422-415397 GCA_026826555.1 Tolypeutes matacus
CTCTATACTATTTCTAAATAGATAGAACTACATAAGTGTCTTCTAAGAATGCATTAGCCCCTTCTGAGAAAAGGAAGAAAGTCTTGTCCTATAGTTGGAAATGTAGCTAGTGGTGTAACTTGCTTTAAATGTATGAAACATTGTATATACAAATGGGAGAGTACTAATTTGCTTTGGAAAGCATTCTTCACTTTACAAAGAACTCATCTTTTGATTCCTTTAAATAACAAATTCCAGTATATTTAAACAAGTCTTCTGTAATTATTTTACCTTAATTTGTATTGTGTAACCTTTAGGGAAGTTTCTGTTGTATAAAATCAGTAACCTTAGTATTCTGTGCCTGTCCATCTGATCCTTTGTCACATCATCTCTAATGATTTTGCTGTTTGGATAACAATCTTTCTGAGGATTACAGCGCTTCTTAGTAGACTGCTTTTATAAGAACTCTGACAGTCAAAGGAACTATATTAATATTAGTTTAGAGCCTCTAGTTTCAGATTTTTCACACTTGAGTTTCCATGGTTAACATGCTCTGAGTGTCAAACATGCATGAATTAAAAAATATATATTTCTAGGCTTTGACTAAGCCTAGAAAGACACCTAAGTGTGTGATTTTTTTAATAAGTTGGTGAATCATAAGAAATTGTTTTTGTAGGTAGAAAATGGTTAAATATAGGCAATTTAATAAGTTAAACATAAAATAAAAGTTCTTGGGAAGCAGATGTAGCTCAAGTGGTTGAACGCCTGCATCCCATGTACGAGGTCCTGGTTCAATCCCCAGTACCTCCTAAAAAAAAAAAAAAAAAAAAGTTCTCTTACAGTGGTTATGCTATTATGTTTACATAATACTCCTAATTATGTAAACATGAGTTGTTGCTTATGCTTTGTGATGGCTGGTTATCCTTATTTAGAAACAGGCCATAATCTAGAAGAGATTATTTAATGGTTGAAATATTGTATTATTGCCTTAATTGTTATATTACCTAAATTTTAGACCCTTTTGGGAGATTGCCCTGTTAAAATGAGAGTGAAATTATTCATCAGTTGCTTTGGGGAAGTAGTTGAAGAAAATTTGCACCAAGGTGCCCTTAGGCGCGACTGAAAATTCCCAGAAGCCCCATGGGTGTTTAAGTTTTTCAGTGAAAGGTAATTTACACATTCAACAGTCCACCACATTCTTCTTTAATTCCTTTGTGAAGTTGGGATTTTGGCAATTGGCAAAGTCATTCCTTTGTGAAGTTGGGATTGGCAATTGCTTTGATAAAAGAACAAGTACCATATGAAAATCATTGTGGAAGAGGGAATGAGGAAGATGGTGTCCGAATTCATTCCAAGGCTTGAAAAGTCATTTTTTACCCAGGCATAAACATCTCATTAATAAGTAATTGTGGTTATTTAAAAATGAAATAAAAATGTGTGTTTCTCTCCATTTATATGCATTTTATTTAAAAACAACTATAAGATAGTGGAACATAAATACATATTAGGTTGTTTGGACCTACCTCCTTAATAAACAGAAAGTTAGGTATTTCTTTTGGCCTAGGGGCATTGTGTAGAAGTTATGGACATACTAAGGATGCTATGAACTCAAAGTTTGGGAACCTCTGGCTTAAAGTATTTAGACCAAGTCATTGAGGCCAAGTAGAAAGTACATTCACCTTAAATTTCTAATGGGTGAGGTTGAGTTATCACTCCATTCTATTTGTTTGGTATTATATGACAAACATCCATACGTTTTAGATTTATTTCTGATTACTACAAAAGAGAAAGAATCTATTTTTAAATAAAAATAGCAAATAACATTTCATAAAAGTATGAAAGCATTTCCTAAAACATGTCTCAGTTGGGTCTTGAAATTCAGAAAATCAATAAAAAAGAATACTGTAGCTTGGAATTCAAACATTATCAAAGTCTACAATACAGTGATTTATTGAGTGAGAGTCACTGTGATATTCCACAATACCAGAAAGAAACAGACCATTTATCTGCTCCGCAGTATAGTTATCTGACCTGCCTTGTCTATAAAATTCGGATGCAGTTGCATTCCAAATGGTGCTGAGCATCTGGGTGGTGAAACACTTCATCTCTGCCTCCATTTCTCCACCCCCACCAGATAGTTATTTCTGATTTTCTGAATCAGTAGATTGGTTATTTATATATTGCTCTGATAATGTTGTTTTGTTAACAATATTTTGACAAAGTTTCAATTATTATTACATATGGCATCCTTTATTGTAGCATTAGCATTCACCAGCATAAATATTTCAACTATTAAGATAGCTTAGTGGAAAAGGCTGTAAACCCCAGTTGCTTTTAGTGGAGCCCAACTCAGTGCGTAATGCTCCTTGGACATCCTGCACCGCTCCCCATCAATTTCTGTCCCTTTCGTCAGAAGAGGAGACAATACGCATCCTACCACTTGATTCTCTTCTTCATAACATACGCAGTATTAAAATTCTTTGAATCCCTCATGTGGTTGCCCTCAGGAGTGCCCGGTGGCAAGGGTATGCTTTGCTTGAAAAATGCTTTCCCCCATACCTCCTTGCCAGAGCTTGAGATATTTCAAAAGAAGCTAGAAATCTGGGGATTTGGTGTGCAGCCTCTAAATGTTTACATGTTGGCATCTAATTCAAAATTTTTTAAACATAACTGGGTGCTGCACTTGGACCACACCTTTGTAACTTCTTCTCTAGATCTTATGCAAGTGTGAAGCTCAAAATCAAGGCCAGTGTTATTTCATAAAAGGCATCTCTTTGTAACGTGCCAGTTATGCTCCATATCTTTCTTAGAATTGCTCTCTGGTCACCTGCAATTCTTTGACTTGTTCCTTGAAAGACTGTGTCATTTCTAAATGAAAGCAGTTGAGAAAAAGAAATATATTTTTGTTCTGAGGCTGTCTCTTGCTTTTTTGTGGAAGAGGCATTCACAAATGGAGAACTAAGAAAAATCTGCACTCCTAGAGATTGAATGTAGGGTTAGAGATTGGTCCCTGCCCCATTTAGGACTACAGAGCTTTTGTTAAAAACCAAATGCTGTAACCACATCTTGGTGGTGAAAGTTCTTAAAAACTAAGTCTTCAAAATCTTTGGTCAGTCTTATACTTTGCATGTGTGTCCATGAATTGTGTTATGCTCTTAAAAGTTGCTGGGAAACTTTTAAGGGGAACAGGATCCATCTGGTGAAACCCCTCTCACCAGTGTGCTCATTATCATGTCAGGGTAGACGTTTTGTTTTCTGGGTTATAGATGGCCTAGGTTTATAAAAAGAGCTCTAAAATGTTTCTTATTTCTCTCTCTCTCTCTTTTAGGTTTTCAAAATAAAAATAGAGTTGCCATCTTGGCAGAACTGGACAAAGAGAAAAGAAAATTACTTATGCAGAACCAGTCTTCAACAAATCACCCTGGAGCTAGGTATTGACTTCTTCAACAGAACAGATGAAATACCTACTTTGTTAGGCATATAGAATTTTTTTAAGCTTAAGTCAGTGATATAAAAAAAAATTCTTAATTCTTGGACAAAATAACTAACACAATTGTTTATTTCTTTAACATTGGGATTTCTATATCATGTTTTGTTTCCTAGGTAGATTTGAAAGAATTAGACTAATTAATTGGATATTAACTAGATGTTTAATTTCTCTTACAATCGTCTTTTTTTTTTTAAAAAAAAGAAGAGGGTTTTGTATAATTTTTGTTACTGAAATTATTGCCAGTGGCCCATTTTTAAAGCATTCTGCAAAGAAGGTAAAATTTTAATACTCCCCTCTGATTTTTAGGCAAACTTCTTAAAGGAGTTGTCTCTACTTGTTTCTGCTTTCTCACATATCATTCACTTCTCAACTCACTGCAGTCTAACTCTCTGTCCTCCCCACACTCCACAACACAGAATATGAGAATGTTCTTGGTCCAGGTCACTGTAACCTCCTTGCAGCCAAATCTGGTGGACCAAATCCTTTTCTTAATAGACACTTTAGCACTGATCACCCCCTCCTTCAAATATTCTCTTTCCTTGGCTCTATCCACTTACTCTTAAGAGTAATAATAGGAGGACATTGTCTTGATTTGGGAGCTGATAAATCTCCCATCTGCTAGGTACCGAAGTCAGAAATGTGAGCTTTGTTATTCCCTATCTGCAAGCATTTACCATTTTCCCGTGATGATACTTTGAAATGTATCAAATGTATCAAATCTGCCCATTTTTCTCCGTTGTTCCTGATGCTACTCTGGTCCTGGCCACTCCCAGTACTTGCCCCGATTACTATCAGGTTTCCTTTCTGAATTTCTCATAGTCTTGCTTCTCTCGAATACATTCATCAGCTGTGTCAGTAAGGATGCTTTCATCTGGAAGTAACAGAAAACCAACAAAATAGGTATAAATATTAGGATATATGTTAAGCAGGACTGTGAAGATAAAGTAGTTCTGGAACAGCTTGGTTCAGTGGCACAGCAGTGTCAGCAGTGATCCAGGTTCCTTTCATCTTTCCTGTCTGCCTTCCCCCATGGCTGAGCGGCTCGTTCAAGGTCAAATTATGACTGCAGAAGCTTAGGCATCACTCCTCACCAAGCCACCTGTAGAGACAGAGGCTGGAAAGGTTCCCATTTTATGCCCCTTTTGTAAGAATGAGGAAAATGTTCTCAGAAGCCTTTGGACTACCCATCAGTTCCCGTTGCCCAGACTGCATACCTTTGTCTTGTCTAAGCCAGCAACCAGCAAGGAGAATGGCATCATCTCATACCAATCAAGGTTCACCCCCTGGGGCTGGGGCTGGAGCTGAGCCTGAGCCTGGCCTTGCCTGAAGCATGGGACCACTGACATTTAAACCTAATTTGGGTTCCATTAGCAAGGAAGAAGAGAGGTGCACAACTGTCAAGGAGACAGACAAAAATGTTTGCTATAGCACTGCTCTTTCTGAACCATAGTGTGATATTTCTGATCATGTTGCTCCCCTCCTTAAAACTCTTTGACAGCCTCTTATTACTGTTAGGATAAGTTCTATACTTCTTAATTTATTTCACAAGGCTTTTCTTATCCTGGTACCTGCCTGCCTTCTCAGCCTCATTTTTTGCCAGCGCATTTTATTCCTCCCCAACCCTGACTTTCAGTCCTACTGAACTCGAAATTTCTTCAACATGTCAAGCTCTTGCCCTCCTGGGCCTTTTCACATGCTGTCCCTTCTGCCAGAAACATTCGGTTCTTCAGTTTTCATCTTAAATCGAATTTGCATTAAGTTTTTCCTGATCATTATCCTCTGAACTGCATTAGATATTCTTATTAATTCCCAGATAGTGTGTGTCACATTTTTTCATAATTGCATGTTTGCCTATGAGCTTTGTCTTGCATAATTTTATACCTGTGTTAAGCACAGAGCCACACACATAAAAGCTGCTCTACAGTCTGGTGAACGAGTGCCTCTAAGTTTGATTATTTATCCCTAATAGTTCAGTCTCATTAGAACATGATTTTGACTATTTAAGTTTAATTATTATACACACAAATCAAGTGTGACTTTACTATTATGAATATCATGTGATTTGTTTTAATTTTCAGAAGTAATGTTAATAGAGTTCATGAGCGACTGGAGTCCCTCAAATCTGTTTGAAAGTAGGGGAACCATACATTATAAATGAAAAGAGAACACACCAAGCTCCAGTAAATGGCAAAGGCCTTCTTTTTTTTTTCCTTCTGGTACCCGGGCTAGCGTTTGAACCTGGGATCTCGTATGTGGGAAGCAGGCACTTAACTGCTTGAGCCACATCTGCTCCCCTTCCTATATTTTTGAGTCTGGTCTGAACTAGGTAACGTGTGGCATTCCTTCCATGGAGCAAACTGTGCCACATCCACTTCCAACGAAGGCCTTCTTTATGTAAATTCGTGTAGATAGTGGGGGAAGGGAAAAGGACTCTTATTCTGGAAGACTTTTTTACCCCTATAAAGATCCGCAGTGAAAAATGTGCTTCAGAAGTAAGGAAGTCCCTGTCCTGACCAGCCGGGTAACTGAGATTCTCCTTTTAGCATTGCGCTCTCCAGACCAGCTCTCAATAAGGACTTCCGGGACCATGCTGAGCAGCAGCACATTGCAGCCCAACAGAAGGCGGCTCTGCAGGTGAGCGAAGTAGAACTGGCATTCTTGTCTCACTGTAGATTCCCTGGTCCTGGAAGCCAGCACAGCTCTTCTTTTGTAATCCAGTGGAGCAATAGCAATAAAAATGTTCCACCCATAACTGCAGTGGTTTTGCTGATGTTCAGTCAGGCCCAAAGGATTGAAGGACCAGCACAGCCGCAATGAAAGTATCTTTTATGGTGTTGACACAGCCATGATTGATTCGCTGCCGTCCCTGCCAAGGGGTTGGATTGCTTGTGCACAAAAAAGTTTAGGATATTTGGATGGACACAACGACCTTCAAAACTGAAGGTGGTGGCTCAGTAGTACATATGTTTTTTTTTTTCAAATGTGCCATATTATTACATCCTTTGATATCTTACTGTTTTATTATTGTCATTTGGATTTTTTTTAATGGTCAGCATGAGCATTGTATAGGAAATGTTTAAAGACTAACTCTTACCACAAGATTAGGAATGTAGTATTCCATCACTTTAAAACAATATGTTTTTTTCATAGTAATAAACAGTTTTCATATTACAATGATCTTAGATAATTTAATTAAGGATCCCCGAGGCGCTTTGGACGAGACATCATTTTTTTAATAGGTGTAATAGAATAGCCTATGATTTTATTTTTTCTTTATTTTTTAAGGAGGTACAAGGGATTTAACCCAGGACCTCATACATGGGAAGCAGGTGCTCAACCATTGGGCTACATCTGCTCCCCAATGAGAGCTGATTTTTACATTTTTTTGTTTTTAGGAGGTACCGGGGATCAAACCCAGGACCTCATACATGGGAAGCAGGTGCTCAACCACTTAAGCTACATCTGCTCCCTATGCTTTTAAACCTTTCAATCTCAGAATTGGAAAGGAACTTAGAGATCATCCCTTCAGACAATCTAAACACAGTCCTCTTTTCTTCAGTGGCAGAGGGAAGTTGCTAGTGGGTTTCTGTTATTTACGTTCCAGCGTTCTCTACAAAATTCTGGCATCATAATCACTAGTACTCTGCTGGCTTTCCCCCCTCTCTTTCCAGTTACTGCTCTTCATTCTCACGCTCCTGCTTTGTTGATCAAAAGCAGAGGACTGTGGGATCTTTGTTACTCGTTTTCCCCACTCCAAGGAACAAAGCAATTCATGTCTTGGACTCATTTATTGACTGAAGAGAATCACAGGGAGGCTGGTGGGGATGATAAATGAGTACCTGGTGCAACATGTTAATATGAATTCTTCATTATTGTCCATCTCCTGTGTATTTACAAAGTTAGCAACCCAAGAACTGATTTTTTTCAATAATTTTGGTCTCAAGCACTCACAAAGGTTAAGTAATTTTAAGGCCTTGGTTGAAAAATGTGACTTAATAGCCTAATTGACTTTTCCCTTTTTTTTTTTTTTTAATCTTTCCAGCATGCGCACGCACATTCATCAGGATACTTCATAACTCAAGACTCTGCGTTTGGGAATCTTATTCTTCCAGTTTTACCTCGCCTTGACCCAGAATGAAGGAAATATTTGTAAAGGAAGTGACTTTATAAAAAAAAAAATGCCAAAGCTACTATTATCCAGTGCTTATACAAACTGTGACTTTCAGAATTTTGGTGAACCTTTATATTTTGGGCTCTTTTAAAAGAAAGGTACGTGCAAATGAAAGCATAAAGGAGGATAGGTGGGATAATGAGAGCTTTGGAAGTGGTATCATCTGAGGAATCGATTTGTTACCTGTGACTAACTGCTTTGTAATGCAGTTTGATTTTAATTCATGCTGCCCCTGTCTACAATGGACTGTCAAGAACCATTTTTATAGCACTTAACTTAAAGAAATGAGGGTGCTTTTTAAAAATGTGAACTAAAAGACTTAAATAAGTCACCCTTCATATTTGCTGTTTATAGGATTGATGTCAGTGCAGATTTTTGAGTTTATAGTCAGTATATCCTGAAGTATTCTTTGTGAACTCATAACTAGTTCCTGTATTCTCATTTTTAAAAGAAAACCCAAGATTAGACTAAATCACTAACCAGACTTAAACAATAGTTTGTAAATATATACCACTGTAAATGATTAAATACATTAAAAAACAATTATAAGAAATTTGGTGGTTTTAAAATTTGTATGTGCTCATATTGAGTGTTCCTATATAAATGTTATGCCTGCATGTTCTTATTGTCTGTTTGGGTTCTAATTTAAAAATTATTATGCAAGTTGAACCCCTCTTTAAGTACTTGAAGTAGGAAGGAATTAGGTTAAGCAAGTTTCTCAGCAAGAACCATCTCTAACAGATTCTGGGATGATTACTTAAATATGCCAATTCTGGACCCTATCTTTATCCTACAGAATTAGAACCTCTGATTCAAAATAAGGTATGAAAACCATGGATTAGAGAATTCTTTAACATGTCTTGTACAAAATTTTCATGATACATTTATAAAATCATACATTAATTGTAGATATCAGGAACTTAAAGGTCATTTAGCCAAAACCTACATTTTTTTGTTCTCTTAATGGGATTGAAATTATATTTTACACGACATCCTAGAGTATTTTGTAAATTTTTTATAACTGACCTCATCTTGGCCTTGGGTTCCCATCTTTTCTGGTGGTAGGATGACATTTAAATGTAAAACTTCCAGTGTGGGCCAGTAATTAGTCAAAGTTCATCTCCCTTTTCAAAAAGTTTCCTTTCTCCTTCCTTCCCTAGATATTTGCACCAAACACACAGCCCCATCTTACCCAAACTAATGGAAGCAGGGGTGGACAATTCTGGACTTGGCTATGTCATTTCAGTTCTTTGTCTTTGAGAATTTGAGCTGATGCCCTGCGTTTGGATGAGTTGGCAGCTGTCCCCATTGTGATGGGCACCATTACAGCGAACGTGAGTCACTGCTGAGGGCTCCCTTGAGGGGGTGGGGGTCTCTGGCCCCTGCCCTTTCTCAAGCCCATCCAGCATTCTTCGGACCTCGTTATAGTGACCCCCACCATTTTCTTTCATTAATTTTACTAAGTTTCTGTTCTGTGTGATTCACAACAGGTAGCATGGTGCTAAATCTATCTACAGTTAGCCTTCCACAGCCCGGGTGTTCGGTGCGTGGCACCCCCACGCTCTGGAAAATCTGTGTAAAATTTTTTGGCCCTCCCTTTGTACCAGAGAAGAAGCCTAAATTATTTATTTTTCTTTTATGGGATGTTTTCAATACCTTATTGTAAAATTTGGGTTATTTGGTCTTAGGTGATACTATACAATACTATATACATATATTTTATTGTATAGTATTTGAGTTTCTAAACTTATTCTGTGTTGTCTGTGGCTTCCACAAAACTCCCCCAAAATTCCCATTTAAGTTTTTATGCCAACCTGTCATATATCGAAACTGCAATGGGTAAAGTCACAATGTCGAAGAGATAAATGTACTAATATTTGGGAGATAAGTTTGGATTGTATACTTTTTACACTATTGACTTTTGTAATCCAAATGAAGAGACCTTTTTTACCCCAGTGGTATCTTTTCCAGTCTCAGCCTTTTAAATACATGTGGCCTAAATCCTGCAATCCTGATTAGTCTGCTCTGTTCCCAGAGTGAAGCACTCCTTCCTTCTTTCCCCCATTCTCTGAGTTACTTCACTTCAATTCTATATGTATTTATTAATATGCAGTCTATAAAGCACTGAGCTTTAGGGGACAGAAAGGTGAGTGAGGCAGTCCCTGCCCTTATGGATGTCTCAGGAGAGAGGGGCCAACCAGAAATTCTAAAGCATGGCAGAATGCAGCTAGTGGCCTGAGAGAGGCATCCGGGAGCAGGTAGCATGCTGGATATGCCTAGAAGCTTTAATACGATTTTACATGGCAAGGGAAGGAAGAAAAATGGGAACTAAAGCTCTTGCTAGGGCTGCAGAGGGTAATGGAAAGGGCAGAAGGTGACTCTAGCCAGGAGCCCTGAGGAGAAATCGCAGCATCACCTCCCTGGGATGATGTGTGAACATGCAGAACTCATTTAACCTCTCTTTGCATGTCACTCCATTTGTAAAAGAGAATAGCACACACTCTACCTACTTCACAAATTGTCCAGACCAGTATTTTTCATATTGCAGGTCTCAGCCCGTTAGTGAGTTGAGAAGCCAACTTAATGGTTTAATGGAGTGTGACCAGCATTTTATTGGAAAAATAACAGTAGAAACCATCAGAATGCATTGCATATAGTAAGTTTTGTTTCATGAATCTTTGTTTCTGTGTGTTTGTAAGTGTATATTACTTATTTTTGTTTGTTTGTTCCACTTATATGCAAGGTCTTTTAGGACAGAGATTTTTCTGTTTCTTTTCCTTCCTTCTTCCCTCCCTTTCTTCCTCCTTCCTCACAACTGTATTCTGCTTAGAATAATATTTGGCATATAGTACATACATACTTAATGAATGAATATATGTGACCTATGTCATGATGTAAACTGCATTTTTATTTATTTTTTTTAACTGTGAGTCATGGAATAAAAAGTTTTGAAAGCCACTATTAGGCAATATAACAATATAGTTAACTGCTTTGAAAAATAGCAAAGTGCTTTGCAATTATGAGATAGAGTAGTATGATCCTGGCATAAGAAACGTACTGACTCAAAAATTTCAAAGGCAGATTTTTTTCCTGAACAAGCTATGAGTTGTCTCATTAAGTCTCAGTTCTTGGCTTCACTTTGGTAATAGAAACTAAGCCTTTATATATTGTTTTGTGTTGTGTGTGTGTGTGTGTGTGTATGTGTGGTGTGTGTGGTGTGTGTGGTGCCCAGGACCTCATATGTGGGAAGCTGGCACTCAACCACTGAGCCACATGGGCTTCCCTGGGTTGGTTTTTTCTCGTTTGTTTTGCTCGTTTGTTTATTTGTTTTTTAGGAGGCACTGGGGACTGAACCCGGGACCTTCGGTGTGGGATGCAGGCACTCAACCGCTTGAGCCACATCTGCTCACTTATATGGTTTTAAGACCCACTGAAGTAAGGGATTTGACAAATATGATTATAGTGAGAATATAGGAGTTAAGAGGGAACATGAATTTCACTGTTGCAGTTCAACCCCACTACCCAAATCCCATCAAACACGACAAGTCCCATTTCAGCAGCATTAAACTCAAATGATATTTACTGGGTACTTTCCTTATTCACCTCTACACAGTGACTGATACACAGTAGACACCCCATTTATTTTTTTGAATGAGCAAACAATGTGGACTATGAGGAGGAAGAGAACAGTCTCTGTCCTCAAGAACCTAATAGTCAAGAGTGGGTGAGACCAGCAAACTAAATACCAGCTGCAACCTGATGAAAGAACAAGCACACGGGCCTGCAAGGACCATTGAAGACTACATCAGAGAACAAGCATTTGAACTTGGCTTTCAAGATGAGAGAATGTCATCCAGTAAGGATAGGAGAGCAACATTCAAAGCAAAAGGAAGGCAGCACAAAGGCAAGGGTAAGGGACCACTATGAAGCAACCAGAAGTCCAGTTTGGCTGGAGCACTGATTTGTATGGGAGATAATTATAAATGTGGCTAAAGGTAGCCTGGACTCATATTCTAATGGGTCTGGAATTCTGGAGTGAAGCAGACATCTTTAACTCAGGACATAGCTGGGAACCACTGAACAATTGAGCAGAGGCAGGACAAGAGGTGAACCAGTTCTGCCCTCATCAGCTCTTGGGAAAGGGGGACTTCCTGATGCACCAAAAGAATATTCTCATCATTTCTGTTGCAAATTCAGAGGGGGTGTTGTATTTACATCCACCTCTCACTCCAGCCCCACCTCTCTCTGCTGTCTCCTCCATTTAATTCTTCTAACTTTCTCCCACAGTCCTCTGGCCTCAGCTTCCTTATCTACCTGTTTTCTCTCCAGCTTTCTTCTCTTATCTCTACTTCTGTCAACCTTAACAAGAAAAAAGCAGGCACCTTCACACAGTATTTCAATGAATCTTGACAACAGCGTAGTGAGGTAGTGAAGTGGATATTTTTAGTAATCTACTCAGCATTAACTCTTCTTTCCGCCTTCCTAACAATTCTCGGGTCTGTGCCTTCCGCAATACAGCATATGTGTTTCCAGGGAAGATGACTGCCCCAGCAACGGGTGTGCCTTAGATGCTCCTAGCTAATCGGATTAATTCCCTTTTGCCACAGTGATTGGATCAATTAACTCATGCCAATCCAGTCACCACTTGGATTTCCTTGGTTCAGGATTGGATGTTCCCCAAATTCAACCAGGAGAGGTTTGCTGGGGCTTATAGAAAAGATGCATTGTTACCTTTCTGAGAATACTATAGAAAGGGACTCTTTCACTCTAGGTATGTAAAAAGAAACAAAGTCCCAAGTGGTGTTCATAGCCATCTTGTGACGAAGCCAGTCTTGGAATGAAGCCACCACCATAAAAGGTCGAGCAGAGAAACAGAAAGAAAGCGGGTCCTTGACGACATTGTCAGGCTGCTGAATCAAACTACCCCTAAAGTGCTACCCTTACTCTGGAATTTTCAGTTATGGGAAGTAATAAATCCTCAGTATTGTTCAAGCTGGCTTAAAGTAGGTTTTCTGTCACCACATAAATAACCCTAATTTAAGGCATACTACTTTGCTAACTAACTTGGCCACACAGCTAGGAAGGGGGAACCAGAACTCTAAAACCCTCATCTTTTCCTCATGACCCACCATGCTGCCTCCACTCCCTACCTTAGGCCATCCTTAGACTTCACCAAAGTCCGTTGCCTGTGAGTGCCCTCCCTGCACTTGCTGGCCTTAACCCTTCCGCGACTCATCCTTCCCTGATGATTTCCTACTTGATCTTCGGAATTCCTTTAGATCAATCACCAAAATATATCAATGAATTGTCAATATTTTCCCAGTACCCCATTTGTCTCCTCTCTGACTGACAGTGGATTTCCCCTGATGCTTCCAGGTCTCTCAGGTGAGGTAGTTCCTGGTTCACATCCTGGCTCTGGGTTCAGCTTGTTTCTGGCTCACCACTCCCACTTCCAGAATATTGTTTGAACTTCATTTCCAAATTCACTTCTAAACCTACTCTCAAATGTTTAGAAAATAGAATGATGTGTCAAATGTGGCAAAATGTTAAAAGATGGTGGATCCAGATAGCGGGGTAGGGGGGCGTATGTTGAAGCTTTCTGTATGGTTTTTTTATTTTCACAACTGTCCTATAAGTTTGAAATTATTTCAAAAAACTTTAAGCTTGAAAAAAAATACAATGGTTTTATGTACCCTTTATGTGGAAAGTCTAATTGGCAGGCCATTTATGCAACAATTTTTTTTCCCCACTTCTTAAAAACTTATCACCCACTTCCCCCAAAAAATCCACACCCATCTCAGTGTTGTCATTGTCAAGTACTGCGTTTGGGTACTCCCTCACATCCCTTAGGGATCGTGACTCACCCCTACTTCCCTGGCTTCGTCTACTCAGCATTACTCCTGCTGTCATCCTGGGATGTCACCAGCCATGCTAGTATGAGCTGCCCAGTCCCCTCGTGGACAGGTCTTCACATCCTCTGCTCCAAAGACTTTCTTCCCTACTCTATCATCATCACCCTCTGGCCTCTGCCCAAACCTGGAATCGTATAGCTCCACCTTTTCTACAGCTTCTGTCTGTTGTTCCACAGCCACATACCCTGACATTTCACAGGGTCAGTTACTTCCCTATTCTCCACAAAATCATGCTTTTTGCCTACAGCTGTGCACAAGCTTGAAGACCTCCCAATGATCCAAGGTCCTCTTCAAGCCTGGACTCTGTCCCTTCACCACCAGAATATAATTTCCAGTACCTCCCACTAGTCATTGAAACACCCTACCTGTATCTGTGACCATATCCTCTGCCCTTCTTCCCATTAAGTTCACACTCATTTTGAAGGTTGACCTCTATGTTTGTCTTCCCCTGATCTACATTCCATTCCAGTTACTGCCCCATTTTTCTGCTCCCCTGTGTAGCATATTCCACAAGAGCTTTGTCTGTACTAGCTGTCCCCATTTCCTTTCTTCCTAGTCTCTCTGGACCCACCCCAGTCAAGCTATGTTTCCATAAATCCACTGAAATTATTTCTGTCAAGGGAAATGGATGTGGCCCAAGCGATTGGGCTCCTATCTACCACATGGAAGGTCCAGGGTTTGATTCCTGGGCCCTCCTGGTGAAAGGCAAGCTGGCCCACGTGGAGAGCTGGCCCATGGAGAGTGCCGGCCGTGCACAGAGCTGGCGCTGCAAGATGACACAACGAAAGGAGACACAGGAGAGACAG
Organism: Tolypeutes matacus; assembly: GCA_026826555.1. Lineage (NCBI taxonomy): Eukaryota > Metazoa > Chordata > Mammalia > Cingulata > Chlamyphoridae > Tolypeutes > Tolypeutes matacus. The sequence continues at coordinate 393,781 of JAKSZT010054079.1, forward strand.
AGACATAGCAGACCAGGGAGCTGAGGTGGCGCAAGAGATTGAAGGTCCCAGGATTGGTTTTCAGTGATGCCTAAAGAGAAGACAAGCAGACACAGAAGAACAGAGAGCAGACAGCACAAAACAACGGGGAGGGGGGGTGTAAATAAATAATTCTTTTTTAAAAACCCAGCAGTCATTACTACTCTGCCAAATCCAATATCAGTTTTCATCCTGCAGCTTAATTTGAATTCTCAGCTGCATTTTACACAACTGATTACTTCCTCTTTCTTGAAACACTGTCTTCACTGGGCTTCTGCAACACCACCCTCTCCTTGTTTTCTTCCTACCTTATTGGTTGTCCATCAGTCTCATTTGCTGGTTTCTCCTTCCAAGTGCAAATGTTGGAATGTCCTAGAGATCAGCCTTTCCCATCTCTCTCCCCCCCCCACCCCCGCCCCCTCTCTGGATTCATCCCCTGGGTAATCTAACCTAGCTCCATGGCTTTGAATATCAGCTATCTTCTGATTAGTCTCAAATTTATATCACCAGCCCTGACCTCTCCCTTCCTGATGGTTAGTCTCCAAAGATGGCTGCCATGGATCCCTCCTCTCCCTGTGTGCATCTGCCATTCTTATCACAAGGTGAAGGCTCCTTTTCCTCTCCCTGAATATGTGCTGGCCTTGTGACTTATTCTGACCAGTAGAACATGGCAGAGATGCTATGTTAGTTCAGACCTAGCCTTTATGAGACCTGACAGCTTCTGCTCTTGTATTCTTTGGAGAGGTCAGCCACCATGTAAGCCTGTCTACCCTGTGACCACCATGATGTCAGGAAGCCCAAACTAGTCACATGTCTGAGGGGCCAGACCTGGGAGGGAAGCCATTTTGGACCTTCCTGCTCAGCCCAGCCACCAGCTGGATGCAGCCGAATGAGTGACCAGCCAATGCAATGTGGAGCAGAACTGCTCAGCTGAGCCCAGTAAACCCAAGAATTATAGGGAATAATAAATTGTTGCTGTTTTAAGCCTCTGAGTTTTGGAGTAGTTTATTACACAGCATAACTGAAACACCCCTGATCTATACCTACTGTCAACTGACATCTCACTTAGAAGTCTAATAAGTATCCAAACTTAGTCGGAGTCTTGATGTCTCACTTTCCCAGCAGACTCTTCCCCAGCATTCCCCCTCTCAGTAAATGGCCATTTGCACAGCCATAAACTTAGGAGTCACTCTACACTCCTCTTTCCCTCATATCCTCTTTCAATCCTATCAGCTCAAGTCTCCAGATATATCCCGAATCCCATGAATTCTTACCACCTCCACTGCTAACCTCTTGTTCCAAGACGACACCATAATTTGCCCAGATTACAACAGCAAATAGCCTCCTCACTGGTTTTCCTCCCCCCATGCTTGTCCCCCGCTCTCCCTTCCCACCAGTTGAGAATACTCAGAATAGTAGCCAGTGATCATGTCATTTTTCTCTGATGGGTTTCCATTTTATTAAGAGTAAAAGCCAGTCTTTACAATGGATTGTAAATATGCAACGTATTATCAAATGAGTCTAATTGTTAGAACAAAGAATTTAGCAGGAAACTGGCAATCAAAGCAAAGTTTTCTTTTTCTCCTCAAATCTTGGTGTACTCTTTCTCCTTCCTCCTTAGAGTTATTTAGCTCTTCTTTTGAGAGGCTGTTGACTTATCCAAAAGTTTGTGTGTTTCCAACCAGTTGTAGAAATAACAGGTCTTCTCCAACTATAAATAAGTGCTATTGGGCAGATATTTTTACATGTGTGTGTTTTTTCCCCATTAATAGATACTTCCAGTGCCTCGAATGCCTGGCACAGGAAATGCTAACATAATTTAATGAATAAATAAAGTCTGACCATCCAAAGGGAAAACTGGCTGGTCTAAGATTCTTTGTCATGAGCCAGGAAATATATACATGCACATACACACACAAAACTATGCCTATAATTTTAGGGGGTTTGTGGTCTCATGAAGCCTAGCCATGAGCCCCAGGTTAAAACGTTTTTGAGCAAAAGGAATTTAGATGCTACCTCTTTGGATGCTTCTCTAATCCAGACTTATGGGAATCTCCTCAGTCACAGATGTTGTTACTATAGGGAATCCCGCATGAGGTCTGGCGCCCTGCATATTGTAGCAGTGAAGCTGGCAGCAATAGTTCTGTTAAGAAAACACGAGTGTGTGCCAGCAGCTCTTCAGTTCTTCATTACTAAGCTATTAATTCAAGTTGTCTTAGGAAACATCCAATAGCGAAAAGAGGCTCTGAACAGCCACACGCGGAGGTGCAGATCTCCATCCTGGGAGTTTGAGAATTGAGTTCTCCAGTTTAGCCACTTTGTGAGCCAAATGCTCACCAACGCCTAGAAGCCCTCTTTGAATGAACTTGTCTCCTTGGGAAAGGGAGATGCCTTGTAGGAAAACTGATTGTCTTGAAGTTCCCAGCATTGCTCTCCTCTGAGGCAGCGGAATACAGGAAATTCTCAGTTCTGGCTTGCTCCCTAGTGGGGCTCCCTGGGAGTGAGGCAGGTTGGTATAGGGCAGGGTTCTGTGAGCTTGAATTTAAATTAAAAAAAAATTCTTGTGGGGACATGTTGGTGCAGGTGTGATGTATTTATTAAATAATACACAGTATAGTGTGGACTTAGTAAGGGGTCTGTGGTTCTCACCAGGCTGGCAAAGGGGTCCACGGAACAAAAAAAGGTTAAGGGCCCCTGGTATAGGGAAAGGGAAGACTTAGGTCACAGCTGAGGCCAGCAGGCCACAAGGCCGGCAGCAACATGGCCGTGAGACCTCGCCCGGAAGCCTTCTGAGGGATACAGCAGGACTCTAGCCATGAGAATCCCATTTGGAATGTGAATCCCGTTCCAGGTCAAGGGAAAGCCCCGGATACCCTCAAAAGGCCTCACCAGTGGCCCCCTGGGAACTGACAGGTGGGGTAACCAATCAGAACAACAAACAACTGGGGCCCCTCCGCCAACATCATGAAGTGGGAGGAAGGACTTTAAAAAGGCCTGACCTGGGAACCCAGGCCCACGTCTCACTCTGCAGCCCGCCCGCAGTCCATGCCTCTGACCACGTTCTTTTCTCATTTTCTTGTTTCTTAATAAACTCTTTAAGAACCTACGGTGTGTCCTTAAATTCTTCTATGCGACATAAGCCAAGAACCTCGAAGCCCACAAACCAGAGCCTTCCGCTAACGGGAGCAACTGCCTAGCTTGCCAGATGAGAATGGAAGGATAAATGAGTGTTGGCCAAAGGATGGCCGAGGAGGAGTGGGGGAAAAGCACAGCCTAGGCCGAGTGTGAAGAGCGGAGCAGGCACAAGGCAGAGGGCGGGAGGAGCCAGCTCCCTAGGGGCTCGCAATGCAGCTCTATCAGAAAGGCTGGGGAGCTCCACTAGAGGGGAAATGACAGAATAAGATTTGCATTTAGTGAGATTTTCCCCAAAAGCAGTGGAGGATGGACAGGTAGGGGCAAGAAGCCCTCTCAGGCTGCCTTCAAGCAGAAATAGCGTGGGATGAGCAAGTTGATGGCAGTGAGAATGGGAAGGGAAGAGATTCAGAGAATATTAAGGCAGGTAGGAGGGTCAGATAATGGAGGAATTGGGGGAGGGAGGAGGGGAGTTCTAGAATAAACGGGTTTCTGACTTGGGCAACATAGGGAAGCAGGTGCCATTTCCTTAGGAAGGAAACACAGGGTGGGGATACGGGGCTGAGGACCTTTCTCAACTGGGGTTCCACTAGAGAGGTAAGCCCATAGGCCCTAAAGCCTCCACTGTCCTCTGCATCGAGAAAGGTACCAATTACACCATCCCTGTGAGAACTGAGAAAATAGTCACGCGTGTCATTTTCTGCATTGTGTGGTCCCGATGAAGAACCCCAGTTGAGGAAGGTTTGTACGGTCTCTTAACCATAGCCAACAGTCACTATTTTTCACACCATCGCTACATACCAGACATTTTCCCCAAAAGCCATGGAGGATGGACAGGTAGGGGCAAAGAGCCTTATGTGTATATAAGTGCTTTATATGTATGAACACTCTTACTTAATCCTCACAACAACTCTACAAGGTAGGTATTATTGTTATCCCCAGTTTAAAGATGAAGAAATTGAGGCACCAAGAGGTCAAATAATTTGCCCAAGGTCATAGAACTAGTAGGAGGCAAAACTGGAATTTGAAACTTCAGTGGTTTGACCAGAGGACAACCGCCTCTTTAAAAAAGTATGGTTTTTGTTTTGCTTTAAAATAAATTCAAGTAGAAAATGTATCAATTTAAAGAAAAAATATTAAATAAGTAAACAAATGTACTCAGCTACCCCAGAATTGTGAAGGTGGTACATGAATGGCTGGCATTTGGGAAACACCATCCTGGCTGGAACAGTTAACACTGAGAAATAATGAGAGCACATGAGAAATACATGGTAGTGGACCAGGCATACATGTACGGAGTCTACACATGTACCGAGAACACAGGACAAAAGGAAACCTCTGGATCATACTGTTTCCTGCCTAGGGGGAGGTCAAACTGCATCCTTTCAATTCTGGGCCCTTATGCCAGGGACAGACAGCAACAACACACCACAAATAGAGTATTAGCCATTAGCTGATAAACATGTATTTGTTATTGGGGGAAGTTCGAGTCTTTGATAATGTTCTAAAAGAGTCACTAGGTTCTTTAAGTTTGGGCAAACTCTTAAACATTACCATATTTAACTTTATTAGAAATGTGCAATGTATGTGCCACACTAATGAAGGATGTTTGTGTGGGAGGGTGTGGGAGGTGTGGGGAGTAGGCCATATGGGAATCCCATATTTTTTGTGTAACATTTATGTAATCCAAGTATCTTTAAAAAAAAAATATATATATATATATATATTTTAAATTGTGCTAAAAATTACTTCCTTGAATGTGTTTTGTACATTTCAATAGCCGAATACATTGTAAATACTCCAGCAGGAATTTTTCTCATCTTTATTTCTTTGGGATCCCATGAGAAATACAAGAATCTTGTTTATTGCTGAAATATATCTTGTTTAATGTCTTTCATGGCTGTCCCTCCTTTCTTAACAGCAAAAAAAAACAAAAAAAAAAACACAACACGGTAGGGAAAATGCTCCTAAGCGGAGGAAGAAATAAAACAGAGGCAATGAAAGGATGAAAAGGATATATATTGGGGAAGGAGGGCAGGACACATACCCTCCGGAGCCTCAGGTCCTGGTCTGGAAGAGGGCAAGAAAAGGGAGATGGAAATAAGCCAAGATGTATATTGATCCTGGGAAGCCCCCCTCAAGGCACTGGGTGATAATGTCTTAACATTTAAGCACCCACCAGGCACCCAGGGCCTCTTGGGCATCTTACCCTACCCTGCATCCCTTGCTGGTACTTGCCTGCAGGTTCTCTCTCTTTCAAGGGTTTGGTGGCACATAGTTTCTGTAGCAACTCCTCCAGGAGTGTTTGTCACTAGGCCTAGGAGAGAGCCATGTGCCATCGCAGGCCCTTGGACCTCCTGGCTTAGTTTGACAATCTTCAAAGCGCTTTTAGCAAGATCAGATCACATCCCGATCTGCATGTTACTAACTATATAAGGGTACTGGAATCAACCCCCAAGTTTCTATAGGTCTACTTTCCACATTAAAGGGTAAGAACAAAATGTATTCCCAGGCTTCACCATCTGGTAGGTACAAATGAGGCCATGTTCATAGCAATAAGTCAAATTTCATTGGCTCTCGCCACCACTGCTATCACCCAGCATTCTCGCCTGAAAATCTACTTTAGCATTACCTGGAGGGTCTTTACTGTGCTTGCCAAGATAAATCTTATCTACTGGTCCTTCCTTTCAGTTTGAAGATTCTGTGATCTTATGACATTGGTGAAGACAGTTCTGGGAACTCTGTTCAGGAGTTTCTTTTTCTTTTTTTTAACTCTTATGAAAAATTCCAAACATATGCAAAAGAACAGGGAAGAGTAAAATGAACCCCCATGGACCCATCACCCAGCTTTAATGACGATTGACTCAAGGCCAGTTGTATGTCATCTACACCTCCAGCAATTCCACCCCCGTGGATGATTTTGAAGCAAATTCTTAAAAATTTTAGAATGTAACTAAAAAAGACAACTCTCTGAAAAATATAACTAGTGCAGGAGTTTTGTTTTTAGCCTAGGCTTATGTGTATGTAAAATATTGCATGCTTGTACAGGGAAATACTCCATAGCTTTCATCACATTTTAAAACTGGTCCAGGAGTCTAAAATTTTAAAATCATTGCTCTAGCAGAACAGTGGGAAGAATCAATTTGCCTGAGGGTCAATAATTCTCAATTAAACATCTCATCTTTTCGCCATTACTATCAGAAATATTCTTCAGAACCTTGCTTAAGAATTATTTTAGCGGGTACGACTGTAGAGCAGTAAATTTTTACTTTAAAAGTCTTGAGGATTATAGGTACTCTCCAAAAGCCATGAATAATAATTTCAAGAGCAGAAAAAAAATATTACCTATGGAAGTGTTCCAAATGGGTTCTCAGTCTGCCCCGTGAAGCAAATCCAAGTCAGAGGACCAGAGCGAGAATCAGCCAAACAACTATTTCACCTAGAGCCTTAGCTGGGGAGCATAATGTCCTAACATTGCAAAATACAAAGGAAAACATTACTTCCAGGAAGGTAATGCTAAGATAAAAAATATTCAGAAACCATACAGAGTGCCGATTATGTTTGTTATTTTAATAAAACACATAAAATATACATGAAGAAAATTTTTTACTTTCAAAAATCTAGATTAAAGAGTCACCAAACCAAACAATTACAAAAACAATGAAAAACAAAACAAAACAAAAACAGAACACCTTGCAAATTAACAGACTCTACTAGACACTCTATCACTCGGAGGGCTGGACTAGATGAACAAAAAGATTCCTTCCTACTGCTACACTCCATGTCAGGAGACAGATTTTCCACACTTCCCCCTAGTGTGCTCCCCTGTGCACACATCCTGTGCGGATGTCATTGGGGGCAGAAAGCAGCAGTTGGAAATGAGCCAATAAAATCATTCAAGTTATGACCATTTCCTACATCACTGAGAATGATATTTCCAGTGTTAAGAAATTAGGGGTTTCCCTTACATTAAAAAAAAAAATATATATATATTACATTATATAAAAAAATACATATATATATATATATATATATATACACACACCCAGAACAGTGAAAACATTAGGACACAGTTTTGTTGCTGTCTTTTGAAAAATTCAGCCCCTTAGAAAATATTTAATTTTTAAATAAAAGCATTGCACTTCTTATCTAAGCAGTTAAATTGACTTTTGTCAGGCACAGCTGAGCAAGAGGAGACCCTGGGAAAGGCAATACTTGGAACCAACCCAGAAGAGTCTCTCCTTCTGGAAGAGGTTTGCTGTGCTTCAGAATAAGACCAAGCAAATGCAAAGCAACCTATTAACTATTCCACTGCTAAATTTAAAGCAAACTTGCTGGTGTAGTTGAAAGTTTAATTTAGGGGTTAAATTGGCAAGATAACTTGGGACACAGATAAAATATCTGCACTGCCAGCAAGGAAGTATTTAGGACAACGGTACTCCGTATTCCTGTTTTCTCAAGTCCTTCCAGTGCAAGTAAATGAAAAAACAAAACAGAAGAAGACAACCCAGCTTTAGTTCTAACCACGAAACTGTAGACTCTAGAAGTAATTAATTTTCTTAAAAACGTGTTTACTCCCTTAATAACCGAATTTAAGCACAGTTCCACAAAACTCAAAGCACAGCTAGGGAAAGCACCTCACTGTCCCAGGCAAGGTTCCTGTTGAAATTGAGCTTTTATTACATTTGTATTTTAAAACAAGTTTTTTGCCCTGATCTCTTTTTAAGAATTTTTTTATTGAGGTGAAATTCGCCTAACATAAAATTAACCATTTTAAAGTGAAAATTCAGCGGCATTCAGTACATTTCGAAGGTTGTGCAACCACTACATCTATCTAGTTCTAAAACATTTTCATTATCCTAAAAGGAGACTCCATATCCATTGAGCAGTTGGTCCCCATCCATCCCCTCCTAGTCCTGGTAACCACCAATCTGCTTTCTGCTCCCTGGATTTACCTCTTCTGGATATTTCATATAAATGGATTCCTACGTGGCCTTTTGTATCTGGCCTCTTTCACTTAGCACGTTTTTGAAGTTCATCCACATTGTAGTACGTCAGGACTTCATTCCTTTTTGTAGCTGACTAATATTCCACTGCATGCATACACCACGATTTGTTTATCCGTTCACCCACTGACGGACACGTGGGCTGTTTCCACCTTCTGGCTGCTGTGAATAGGGCTGCTATGGACGTGCTCCTGAGCTCCTTATAAGCCACTGACATATATACTGGAATTTAAAAATTTTCTACCTGCTGTCTGAGCTTGGAGTCACCAAGCTCTAGTCTAGGCTATCAGAGCCCAAACAAAGATGAGGTTCCCTTGCCTTTTCTCACTTGAAGCAATGGGACTCTTTCAGGAGAGAGTATTTTAAACGGTGATGGGGAAAACTCAGAGCAATTTAAAATTTATTTGTAAAAGATGTATCTGAATTTTCTCTTTAGACTGTAATGATCATGTGTTTTCAGTGAAAAGAAACATGATGCTGTGGCATGGCCATTATTTTAGGTACTTTTTTTTATTGGTTTAGCCCGTTCATGGAAAGACATTGGGCATTTTTAGTTATGTGGCTTTTAGCCATGCTATCTATTTAAAAGCATATGTGTCCTTCTTTTTGTGCTTGGTGGCCTGACGTTTAATACTCCAAAGTCCCTTGAAATTATATTAGGTAAAAATTGTTTCTTAAAGCAAGTTTTACAGGTTGCAGTACAACTTACAATCTTTATAATACATAGATGGTATATTTCCTGAATGCTTGTCATAACCAAAATATCTTTCAGACTCTTTTAACATATAAAAGAACATGTATAAAATTCCAAAGTCACAACTTTTCCCCCTCAAAATTCCCTACTCTTTCCTGGCATTTGGTACTAGTGAGGAGAAGTCTGAAGCCAGGATGCTCTTTTTGTTTGCTCTTTAGGCAACTTGTTACTCTTTGACTGGATGCTTGCAGGATTTTCACTCTCTATTCTTGGAATTTAAATATTTTGCCAGGAGATGCTTAGGTATGGGTCTCTTTCACTGTTTGTGCCTGGAATGCAGTAAGTTGTTTAAGTCTACATACACAAATTTTCATTCTGTTCAGGAAAGGTTCAACTTTTATTGCCTGAAAATTAATTTTTCTCATTTAGTTTTTCCACCAGAAAAGCAATGTCAGTAATATTAGCTGTTAGCTAATGTTCTCTGTCTTCCAAATCCATTATTTCCCCCCCATTATTTTCATTTCTTGTTCCTTTTAAAAGCGCATTCATTAGGAAGATCTCAAGTTTGTCCTTCACATTACTGATTTATTTTAAGCACCAATATTGTTCTTTTCTCCTTCCAATGTGGGTTTTAAATCTGCTCTTGTGTTTTTAGATTCCTTGAAATCCTTCTTTCTAATCTATTTTCTTTTCCATTTTATTCTATTGCCTTTTTCTCTTAGCCTGGTCCCACTTTAAGGTAGTTTACTACTTAGTGATGCATAGAAGCAATGTCTTCTTGCATTCTTTCAAATATGCCAAAGAGAAACCCCTAAAATATTCTTGTTTCTTGCAGTAGATCACTTTTATTTTTAAGAGCTTTCCAGAAGCTGTTCTTTTTCCTTGGTTCAATTACGTTTTTTTGTTTGTTTATTAATATGCCTCATTTTGCTTTTTTTCCTAAACTCATCCCTAAATGTGGCCTTTATCCCCAGATCCAGTATTTGCTTTGGGCCATGCTTTCTGTAAACTTGAGTGCTTATCAAATCCCTTTCTTAGATATACAAGTCAAGGGTAAGGTGATGTGCATATTTCCAAATCCAACTTCCAGTTAATAGTTTTCTCCTGAAGTAGCATCTTTTCCCTTCCTATTGCCTGACTTCCTGGACCTCTGAATCAATCCCGTACATGAAAAATTATATGTGCATGTTCTGCCACCTGGTTATTTATTGTTTCTGCCCTTGCCTAAAGGCATTTTCCCAGAAAGCACCATGCTTCTAATAGTCCCTCCCTGCTTCCTGCCCACACTTATTCCTAGGATTTGGAGTCTTGCACTGAATATAGAAGGTGGGATGGGAAGGAAGAGGAGGTTGGATATAGGACGTTTTTGCTTCCCGGTGCAGCATCTGGGTAGGAGGAAGACCGGCCAATTATTTCTCTGACTGACTAAGGAGACAGACTTGTTTGGGGAGGAGGGCAAGTTTAATTTCACAGGGCCTGTTTCATGAAGTGAAGCCAGGAAAGTAGTGAGCTACAACCTGGCTGGTTTTTGCCTCATTCTACCTCCATGTGCCTGATAAATTGTGTCAATTACTTCTGGATTCTAGAATAGTGAAATTTGTCCTTCTGGATCTTTAGGGGTGTTTTTCTGAGAAGGTGCCAGATATTTTTGCCAGATTTATTTCCTATAATAACTAATTTTTAAAAACCCAATCTTCCCATAAAGAAAGGCAGCTATGAAATGGAAGAGAGTTCTGAACTAATTTTCTAGTCCTGAATCTACAATTTATTGACTGGCTGATCTTGCATGGGTCTCTTAATAGCTCTTCAATTTCCTTATTAGCAGAATGAGGAAATCTGACTAGATCTCAGATTTACCTATAACATTTTTTTTTTAAGTCTCAAAACAGAAAGTAAATATGCCTTGATAAAGGGAAGAATAGAAAACAAATGACTAAATAAGTATATTCTGCTATGAGAGTGCTTTAGCCCAAAGATTAAAAAAAAATCTTCTAACACCAAAATTAAAAAGCAAAAGTAAAAGCATGTAATTGTGACATAGCTTAGGAGTCTTTTATATTTTAAGCAATGATTCTAATGTCAAAATTGACTTTTATTAGTATAAACTGGCATGACCATCTTTCCTTTAAAGTGAATAATAGGTAATATGACTTATTTATTGGATAAGGATGGAAGGTTCTCAGTAGGTAGAAAACATTATGCTCATTCATAGAAAATCATCAGGCTTCCAGGAACTATTAAATTATATCAAGTGCCCAATTGATTAGTAAGCAAGTATACTTAAAGTATGGCTTGAGGAATGGAATATTTCCCAAACAGAAACCATTTTTATTTTTTCAAAAGCTCTATGATAAATGGACCTCTATGGGCATATTATAAGTACAGTTTGGGCTAATGGATTGAGCACTGGATTTAAAGTCAGAAGACTTGGTTGGTTCAAACTTAGGTTCTCCAACTCAGCTCTGTGCACTTTGGAAAGTTTACTTAACTTCTCTGAGGCTTTGTTTCTCAATAAGGAAAACTGGAATAATTAGACCTAACTTGCAGAGCTGTTGTGAGAATTAAATGAGAATATGAAGCAGCTGCCAAAAAGCATTTAACATAGTGTTAATCAGTCTGAACCTTCCAGAAACTTTTATTTGAACAAATCAATTGAGGTAACAATAACCACAGTTAAAAATAAAGCAACCAAATCAGGTATATTGACCATAAAGTATTTAGGAACCCATTCTCATCTCAGTGGAGTATGGGGAAACATCTATTTGCTATTAATAATAATGGAAACCATAGGCAACTATATATAATCAAATGATTTTTTTGTCTTAGTAAATATTTCTTGAAATGGTTAACCTCCATATGAGTTGCATTACATGAAAAATAAAGCACTTTGTGCATAACAATTTGGTTCTGATCAACATCAAAACACTGGGGGCTTCTCTGGCTTCCTTGGAATGTAAAGAACTGGAAGTACTCAGAGTAATAATAATGGTAAATTTTGCCTGAAGGATGGGCCATCTCAGATTCTCTCAGAAAGAGGGCTCAGCCTCAGGTCACCGTCAATCCCTTTCCTTACATGTTTTTTATTAAGGTGAATTAGTTTATGCAGAAAAATCCAACAAAGATCTCTACCTAAGAACACTGCCTAAACATTGCCTTTCCTTGATAGAGAGCATTTAAAATTCACCGCATAAGCATCTAAAGATACTTACAAATTTGAGATTTTTAAATTATTTTTCTGTTCAGGGTTGTCTGTTACTAGCTTCTAAATATGCATGGGTCTTAACTTAGACTAGAAATTAGAATTCACCTAGAGCAAATGATCGATCTCTTCTTTGAGGTCTCTGTTGCTTACATTCATTGATGCCTAAAGGTAACTCATTACTACCTCAAACATTTTTAGCAACGCAATTTCAATAAAAGCAACAGAGTGATGCATCTTTGATAAGGATAATGCTTAAACATTCTGTTTCTGAAAACTTCCTTTATTTAAGTAGCAACAATGTGGCCAGTGTTGGCCTAAACTGAGAAAAATAATCAACATTTAACTGCCTAGAGTAGCAAAATAATTTTAGAAGTTGTAGAACTTGAATATTCAAGAAAAATCCTGAAGTAGGCATTCCAGCGTAGTGAGAAGACTAAAGTAGGGGTTTTGTAATTTTGAATCCTAGTTTTGTTACTTCCTAACTACTCACCTCACCTTGAGGAACCTCAAGAGTACAACACTGTTCACTTGGAGATGATCCCCTCCAATGATCCCACTTTATAGTTGAGGAAAATGAGGAGAGAATTTGCCCATGTCAGTAATGAAGGAACTCCCAATCTAGTGATCTTTCTACTACAGAGAATCTGGTCCAGATTCTCTTAACAATTACACCTATGAACATGCTGAAAGAGTGCTATAGTGCTTGTTCCTTTTAATAAGATTCTATTAAGATAAAATCTAAGCTACAGAATTTCACATTTGTTCACACACCATTTCTTGGTCAGGCAGACTAACACAGCATAAAATGCAAGGGAAGCTGGAGAATGCCACATGACCAAGAAGATTTCTTACATAACTTTGGCTAGGTACTTCCATCCTGTTAATCTTTGCAAATACACTGAACAATGGAAAAACTTTCTCATAAAGCCTCTTAAGGCTCCTCCGTTCTTCCTTCACTTGTTTTTGCTTATATCTGAGGTATCAGGATTTGGGTGTGTTGGAGGTAGAATTCGTGGGCATAAACGTGTCAGCCAGATTCTCGTGTTTGGTTTCCTCAAGTTTAACAGGTTAAGGGAGAAGGAACCTCCATAATGGAAGAAATAAGTGGTGTAATACATATTACTTGAACAATAATAATTCCTTATTATCTCTGCCAAAAATAAACTTCCAGTGGGGAGCCTGCTAGATTCTAGGTGGGCAGAATTAGCTACTGTGGCCTCTCCTCGAGATCCTCTGAGGACAGCCTGGCCACATATATGGAAAAAAAGCTTTGCCCTTTTAGCAGGTTTGCCAGCCATTACCAGATATAAATCTGAAGTTTGTCTAAGAGTGTGTGTATGCGCATACACACATACACCCACAAACACATGAAAGAGCAAGTACCTTGTACAATGCGCGGTGCACCACTGCACTTGAAAAATGTGCTTTCTTCCTCATCCCCATTCCCCTAGGATGCATGTAATGAACAGCATTTAGGATACTGGGATACAACTCTTCCACTCCATCGGACATCACTGAAGACTCACCCTCCTGATTTTGTATTATCTTGGCATAATCATTCCCTTCGGAACTCTGGGGATTTATAGTACATAAAATAGGTGGTGAGCAACGAATCTGAGGCAGAGATGGTTATTCAGTTGATGAAATGCCACTATCAACAGAAAGATTACAACCTTGAGATCAATTATTGCTACTTTGGGAAATGTTAAAATCTGAAAAGATGCCAGTGATTCCTAATGTCAGTTTCTTCTTAAAAATGTTCATTAAATTTATTTGAAACAAAAATGGAGGATTTATTTAACTAGGTTGCAAGTCTCTGCCCGAAAGTTCACATAGGTTATATTTCGGTTTCAGTACAGAACTGATAAGAAAAATGGCCATCTGCTTTCCACAAATAAAATATCCTTTGGGTGTTTAGCAAACTAAAAGAAACTGTGCATAATGTTTAGTGTATCTTTTTAATCAAAACCCTAAAATCACAACAGGAAACCACAATAGAAAATATGCAATATCAAGTCTTAACAGTGATTATTAAATATTATGTGTTATTTATATACAGGTGGAAACATACCAAAATTAATCTATACTCAGGAAAGGTCAACTAGTAAACAAAATTATAAATGTGCATTAACTATAAAGGGAACAACATTAAACCTTAAGGCAGCATCGGTTGAGCCTTCTCTGGCAAAGAAGTGTTATTTATTTCAATGACCAATGAGTGATTTTTTTTTTTTTACAAATAATTAAAATGAATACTAAAATAATTTTTTGAAAAAGAAATAGGACTGACTTCAGAACTCCTGAAAAATGAATTGGTATTAGAATTTTAATTTGGGATTAGAGAGCATATAGAGGAACGTAATCATATAAGGTTAGAGCAGACTCTCCTCAAATACAAAATAAAGACCTCTAGAAGTTATTATTATTTAGCACTATTGGACTTATGTTTCACTTGTATTTAGCACAGTTAAATTGAGAAAATTCTGCTTATGTTTAAATAAGATGTGATCAGGTTGAATTTTACCTGAGTGAAATGGTTTCAAACTGCATTACACCTCTGTCCTTCTGCTGGGTTCACTTACCTGGTAGGTTGCCCAAATCATTGTGTGCCAAGTGGTGGTGCCAACCAAAAATGATGACACCTATTGTGACTGAAAATGTCATATTTTGACAAAAATATTTCAAAGCTCTGTAATAAACATATTTTGGGATTTGATTTCTTTGAGGCTTGTTTTGTTCGATGTTCCTGCTTAAATCTGAAAATTACCATTAGTTGCTTTCAGATCCAGTGCTATGTGCTGACAGACAACTGGATGGCACAAAAAATAGATAAAAAATTTCTAAAAAATGTTCAAACAAAAATAGTTTTCACGTGGTGCTGAGAAATAAAACGTAGGCACTTCTGCTTCAGGAGGTTTTCACATTTCAATCACAGATCACTTTTCCAAGCTACTCTCACTACTGGAAAGTCATGGTACAAACCATCTAGTTCACTGGAAACCTTGTACTCACAAACACTCTTCTGTTGAATTAATTTTTTTTTTCATGAAATTGTCTCCATTGACAGCAGAGATCAAGTTCCTCCCACTGCTGAGAGCAACTGGAGCAGCCCCCTGCCTCCCTCTCAGCATGACTCAGAGTAGCTTCGGGATCTTCCACCGAGCAAGGCTGCTTGATCTGCAGAACCAACTTATCCATCAACAAAATAGAAAGGAGTGTCAAGTGCAAGTTTTCTCCTGGAAGTAGTTAACTTGTCTGCCTCTCTCTATCCCCTTATTGTGAGTGTGATTCAACAAAGTGTATATTCTTCATAACATTCTAAAGCTACTTGGCTACTGGGAGGTTTTTTTAAAATGACTACTTAACCAGTTTTCTTTCTTTTTTTTTTTTTTGAGAAAACCTGTGCTAAAAAGGCACTAAATAAAATGAAATTCTTCATTCTTGTGTATGGAGCAATTATACATTGTGTTAGACTATAATTTAACAAAGGTGATGCACATTTGGATGAAACATCCTAATTATTCAAACCCATCTACTTTCACTTAGAAAACAAACCCAAAGTCAAAGGAACCGCAGGCCTCGCTGACAGAGACTAGCCTGACCACGAAATCACTGTCTCCCGTGCCTCCTCGGAGCTTGGGGCTGCTGTGGATCCTCGCCTTGGCCTCCTGAGTGGGCTCTCACATTTCAGGGTGAGCAGGGTGGTCGCCTGGACCAGGGAAGACTCACTGGCAGCAGCTGTGGGAGCCAAGCCTCCTGGAGACCTGAGTAAACGAGACGAAGGTGAAGTTCTCACAGTTTTCCAGCTTGACCTTCTTGGCTAAGTTTGGGACAATTCCTCGAAGAGACCGCAGTCCCATCCTCTGCTCCTCATACCACACGCTGTCCATGTCTGTGGCCTCCTTCCTGGCGGTAAGGTAGAAGGGGGACTTGGCTTCCATTTGGGTGGGCGGCCGGTGGATATACATGTACTTGTAGAGGAGGCAGTAGGGACACTGTTTGTGTCCCCTCGAATGCTCGTGGTAGATTTTCCCGTGACACACTCTGGTGGAACTGCTCCGACTCTCCCGCTTTACACTGTCTGTCCGGGCAAAGTAGGGCTGGTTCTGTGGGTCTTTGAGCAGCTCGATGTCACCATACATCAGGTCTGCATGCTCCTGGAGCGTCCGCATGTTCAGGTATTGGCTGTTGTACTTGACCACAGTGGACAGGAGGGTGATAGGGCTGTCATCCCCCAGACACCCTGCCTGCCACATCTCCTCCTCATCTGAAAGGGAGAAGTAGATGATGTTGCGAGAACGGGCCCCTGACATCCCTGCCTTACTCAGAACCCACAGCTTCTCCTTGAGTTTCTTGGTGGAAGAACTGAAGGTGCTGCTGGTGATGGAAAAACCCACACCTGCATTCTTCAGGATGCGGTCCAGGCCTCGGCGAATGGCATGGAGCGAGGTGGCCAGGAAGTCTGAGCCGTCACTCTTCTTAACGGTGACATAAAAGTTCTCGAGCAGCTCGTTCAACTTCACTGCAGGGATCTCAAATGAGACAAACACTAAGATTATACATTTGAGGACGCCCAATTTGCCAGACCCCGCCTTCCTTCTCCTAATCCTCACAAGGGGATGTATTGCGGGCAAGACATTTTGTGACCTCTAAAGGAAAGAACAGTGAACTTGAAGCTGGAAGATTTAGGTTCCAGAGTTGGCTCCACTTAATCTCTTTAGATCTCAATGTTTCAATCTGCAAAATGGGACATAATAAACAATACATTCTCAAAGGATTGCTGTAAATTGCTTTTAAAAAGTAGTGTATGTGAATAGTAATGAGCACATGTGTGTGTGTCTAAATACAGATACATAAATTATTGTTATTGGCCTTGTAACTTCCACTTTTCTGTCTGAAAAGCCCCTCCTTCTCCTTTCTAGAAAATTATTTCATTTCCTCTCCTTCAATAAAATTCAACGATCCTTTCTGAAGGACTCTTGAGCTAAACTTATCAAACTCTGAATCAACTACAGCATTAATTTCCTTAACATCTGCCCACACTGCTTGGCACTGCTGGTGGAGGAAGACATCTGTCATGCCCATTTTGCATAGCAAGTTAATTCAAAATTTCATTTGAATTTATCTGACTAGGCCTGAAATATCTCTGGCTTAATGAGTCATGATTTGTCAATATAAATATTTGTTCAAAGGATATGAAAAGCTTAATAATTTTAATGACAGTTAAGAGAGAGCTCCTTATTTGGGTGTGGTGGGAGGACAAGGAAGCCTGGATGGTAAGACAGCTTCATTTTAAAGTTGGAGCTATAAAGAGAAAACCAGACCCTGCTCCATCTATTCAGGCCAAAAACACCTTCTAGGACAAATAGAAAATCTTGATTAAAAAAATTTAAGTAGAAACTGTACAGGTAACATTCATTCTTCTGATAGTCCTTGGGTCAAAGAAAAAATTAAAAACTGAATTCCAGAGTAAAAATGAACCCAACTGAAAACATTACACACCAAAATGTACGGGATGTTGTTAAAAGCACACAGAGAATGTCATAGTCTTGGATGACTGTTAAAAGACTTTATTGAAAATAGGCAAACTTATTACTCAACTCAAAAATCTAGAAAAAATAAACCAAACTTAAAACTAATGGAGTGAACAAAAAAAATAAAAGCATAAATTAATGAATTAGAGATCAATTGGGATAAAGGAAGAAAATATGTAATATTTGAAAAGGTCTATAAAGTTGACAAACTTCTAGCAGGTCTGACCCAAAGAGAGTGAGAGAAAGACAAAGAGGAGGAAAGAAGCACAGATTTA
This sequence comes from Tolypeutes matacus, assembly GCA_026826555.1. Taxonomy (NCBI): domain Eukaryota; kingdom Metazoa; phylum Chordata; class Mammalia; order Cingulata; family Chlamyphoridae; genus Tolypeutes; species Tolypeutes matacus. Next base: position 411,642 of record JAKSZT010054079.1, read on the forward strand.
AAAACAGACACAAGAAAGACTTTCTCAACAGAAAAGGAAGAGAGTAAAGGATATGCAAGAATATCACATGCTTTGTGCCTATTAACATGAACATCTAGATAACCTGAACAAGTTTCTAGCAAAATAGAAATTGCCAAAGCTGATTTGATAAGAGGTAAAAGGTCTGAATAGCCCAAACAAGAGAAGATATGAAATAACTGCCAAAGATGTGTTGCTCCTGAAGAGACAGCTTTCTAACATTTAAGGAGTTGATTCATTTTTTTCTTTTGTATTTAAACCCTTCTGGGACATGGAAAAAGAGATTCTTTGTTTTTATTCTAACCAAATTTGACCAATACTGCACCAAAGCACAAAGTATATGAATATCTCTAAGTAAAATACAGGCAGTCTTTGCTTTACACAGCGCCCTGCTAACTCAAACCCAAGCATACCGGCAGAGTGCTGGGAGGTGTAACTCCCATATGCCCCAGGACATGACTCTGAGACACAGTCATCTCGGCTAATGTGCTGTGCCAAACCAGGACTGTCTGTGTTACCAGATCAAATTCAGGGCTGCAGTAAAGCAATACTACATCAAAACAAGTAGGAATTAGTGAAGAGGATAAGGATTATTTAATCTTAAGAAATATTTTAACATAATGGATTTACACATACAATTAGGAGAAAAATAATATGAATCTTAATAAATACGGAAAAACATTTGAAAAAAATTTATATCTATTTAAATTTTTAAAACTCTAAGTAAATTTAGATTGGGAAAAAAATATTACTATGATGAACAGTATTTTACAGAAAAATGCCATAATGATAATGCCTAAAATGAAAACATTAGAATTTTTCTTATAACGTTAGGAGCAGGAATAACATGCTGAATATCATTGTTGTTATATAATATTGTTCTGGAGGTCCTAACTAACCAGATAAGACAAGAAAAAGAAATGATATGTGTGTGTGTGTATGTATGTGCGTGCACGCGCACGTGCATACACGCCTGTGTGTGTATAGAAAGAAAAAGACAAAATATAATTGTTTTCTGATAATATGATTATTGGTCTAGAAAATACAAGAGATCTAGATGAACATCTATCAGGAAGAGTAGAGTAGCTGCATGCAAAATATCAAAAGCATCGGTTTTCTTATATACCAACAATAACCAGCTAAAAACTTCCCAATAACCATTATATCCAAACTCACTGGTTTCAGATTTTTATGTTATCATTTACAGCTCCCTACTTGCAGCTGTTACCCGCTCTGTATTTGTTGGACTTGTTTAGTTGCAAGAGATAGATCAAACTCAAACAAGCCTCAGCAAAACAGGATGTCAGAACTACTGGACTCCAGGGCCAGCAGGACTGATCTCTCATCTCTGCTTCTCTGTGCAGACTGGCTTTTTCCACACAGCTGAAAACATATCCACCTAGCATTCTCCATAGTTTACATCTTACAGCTTCAGGTATTGGCAAAAAAAAATCCAAATGGAAGATTCTGTCTGGCCCACACTTGATCCAAACAACTGACCAAAAAGTGGTCCATTGTACTAACATGTTGGCACATCTGAAGTAACCATGTGAACTGCAGGAGAGGGACAGTTCCTAGACAAGAAGTGCTGAGCACAATATCTTATATATTACTTTAGTGCTTAAAATAAAAATCCCCGACAGCTTCCCATTGCCCTTAGGATGAATTCCAAACTCTTTACTTTGAAGTTGTATCTTCACAATCTGCTTCCACATTATGGTAGACTGTTTGCAAAGATAACCACAACAATTCCTCCCATTCATGTACACACTCCACTTTGCAGTGTGACTTTGTGCTCCTCCCATCAAGAGGTTCAATCTATTTTCCCACCCCGTGAACCTGGGCTGGCCATGTGATTTATTTTAACCAGTAGAATTCAGCTGAAGAGACAATGTGTGAATTCCAGGCTTAAGCCTCAAGAAAGATCTTACAGGTTTTCCTTGAATTCTCTTCTTAGTACATATTGCTGCCATGTGAGGAAGCCCATTCTTAGCCTGTTGGAGCATAGGAACAAGTGGAGCAGAGGTAAGTTGTCTCCCATCTAACATACATGAGTACCCCAAGTGAGACCAGAAGAAGAACCACCTGGCTGAGGTGAGTCCAAAATGCTAACCCACTGAATCATGAACAAATAAAATGAATGCTACTTTAGGCCACTAAGTTTTGGGATGGCTTCTTACACAGCAATAGATAACTGAAACACAGCCTATTTTTCTAGCCTGATCTCATATTCTCTTTGTACTCTATTTTCTAGCCTCATCAAACTTTTCACCATTCCCAGAAACCGCAAGAACCCTTCATGCTTCAAAGACTTTTCACATGCTACTTTCTCTGCCTAGAATTCTTCTTCTGCCAATCTTTTCTATCTGTACAATCTCTATTCATTCTTCCAGATCTAGCTCAAATTCTGCTTTCTATATAATGGCTCCTCTAGTGACTCCAAGCAACTTTACTCTCTCATTTGGGATAGCTCAGAACTTAATTTAAAATTTTATTACTTTCTGTAGCAGTTTGATATTGTCTATGAATTCCAAAAATATATATTGGATTCAGAGGTTTCACTTTTACTTCATTAAATTATGATTAAGGCTTTGATTGGGCCACGTCAGTAGGACATTGAGTCCCCGCCCACCAAGGCAACAGACTTTGGTGAGGGAAGTAACTTACACTTTATGGCTTGGTAACTGTAAGCTTCTATCCCAAATAAACACCCTTTATAAAAGCCAACAGATTTCTGGTACTTTGCATCAGCACCCCTTTGGCTGACTAATACATCTTTCCTTCCATATTGCAAAGCCTTTTATCTACACTTCCATGTCTGTCTGTCAGAGTGGACCAAAAGGTCTCTGAAGGCAAGAGCTACATCTCATTCATGACTGGCTTTTCATCACATACAAGAGGACCTTATATCATTGGTACTTATATCATTGGTACTCAATGAGCTGATAAATGTGGATTAAATGAATGAAGTAACCTTGGAGTCAGGAGAACCAAGTTGGTTTAGGATGCAGAAATTTTTATTGATTTCCACAGAATACTATGAGATTCAAAATAATATCACACCGAAAGCAACCCCTGGAGAAACATCAAGTCAAAAATTCACATTTTTGCGCATAAGAGATAGATTAGTCTGGCCTATGTTGGCTGCCTCCTTAAAGTTTTCTCAGAGTTTTGGTTTGTGATTATTCCTCCAGGTCACCAAGGTCCTCAATCTGATATTGAAAGAAACCACTTTCCTTCACTGACAACTTTGAATTGATTTACTATGTTCAAGATCCATCATGGATTACAAACTTGGCTATGTTGATGTAAAAATGACAAAAGAGAAGTAAGAGTTTGGTCTTGTGACAAAGGACTCTACTGGGGAAAGGACAGAATAAGGAAAAAAACGGACTCATTTGGCAAATTTCAATGTTCTGGAACTATATAGCAATCTTCAACAATTGAAAGAGACAGGTTATAAGACCAGTAAATCCAAGAGTTACTTTTTGGGGAATTCCTCAAACTCCTCTTTGTGATAATCTTGTCTAGGGAGATGAAGAAAGTAGAGAAAATTCTTATTATAAACTGCAAGTACTCTTATAGGAAAACAAAATGAATCTTGAACTAACCATTGCTAATACAAAAATGATTTCATTTTTACAGTTACCAAATTATATTTTATTAAGAAAGATATTCATTGACCTTCAAGATGCTCCACGTTCTAAGGAGCAAGCCTCAGTATACATAAGCCAAGAG
>JAKSZT010054079.1:415407-554089 GCA_026826555.1 Tolypeutes matacus
ATGCTCCACGTTCTAAGGAGCAAGCCTCAGTATACATAAGCCAAGAGAAAGCAACCTTGGGAGAGTTGGGTCAATGGATCATATTTCTGATGATAAGTTGTAGGGAAAGATATTATAATAGACTACACCCTGGTCACAGAGTAGGACCTGTAGTGCATATTCTGCTTATTTAAATGATATTTTCTTGTTTTAATTTTTAAAAAATTATTGAGGTGAAATTTATATGACATAAAACTAACCATTTTAAAGTGAACAATTCAGTGACATGTAGTACATTCCGTGTTGGGCAGCCATCTATCTAGTTCCAAAATATTTCCATCACTCTTAGATGATATTTGAAGTCCCTTGAACAAGTAACTAAATTTAAGCCTCAGCATCTAACAAACCACAGTCAAGAGTTGTTACCCATCTTGTCTGTTGCCAGTTTTATCTATCTTTAGAGATACATCTAGACTGAAAATATCTTATATTGAGACCAAGAGAGTGAGATTAAAGAGGCTGGGTGCTCAATGCCACAATTCCTGTTTTTCACTATATATTGGCTAATTCCTTAAAATACTGGTCTCTTTCTTCAGAGTATATTATTAAAGTTATTTAATTTGAGTGGCCCAGGTGAGTAGATTACAGATAACTGAGATATATCTTTTCCCTCACTCATATTCCTCTTGATAGAAAAGGGGCCAATTAAGAAACTATTAGTAGTAGAAGTGGGGTTAAGGCAGAGTCTATCAGTTAAGAAAGTTTCACCATCTGGGATGAAGATGTTACCTAAGTTGTGGAGGGTGTTGAGAAATGAGACCCTTTTCATGGATTCCTCCATGGAAATGTATAGGTTCCCAGTAATAGACAATTGTCTTCATTGCGGTTTCAGAGAGTCTGGAAGACTCTGGCCTGGAAAAGGTTAAGGTTAGTGGAAAATGAAGGTGGTGGGCATGGGTAGTAATACGTGAGTTCTTTTTGACAACCTCATGTATAAAGTCAGAGAAACAAGAGACTTTAGAGATATCACAATAATTATGAAATATTGGAGGCAATGGGTTAGAAAATTTCCCTTTGTTCTAAGAAGACTGAGGCTGCTTGAGCCTTGCATAGCAGGGCTGCTGTGTGGACTAAATGAAACAGTGTTTATAGTGTTTAACATAGTACCTGGAACAGAGTAGGAAATGACAGCTGCTAATATGATTAAATATAGAAATGAACTCTGGAGGTAAAGAACTGCAGGGCTCCTAATGAGTCAAGAGCAGGTTGTCTAACTTGTAACCTTGGAAAGTAGAGTGGGAAATGCCTATTCAACCACTAGTTATTATGTTTCTCCTAAGTGGAATAATTCTGCCAAGGGAGGGACAACCCTTGGTTTTTAGCCCTCTAATAGACAGCCACAAACTAGGGGACTCTTCTGTTCTCATAAGGTCAAGATTGCTGATGGAGAAAAGAAAGGAAATAAGACAAGTATCCCTTGAGCTCTTGACCATCCACTTAGGCCCTCAGAGTTGCTGAAGAATCCAAAGCATAAAAACTATCATTTACTTTCTAAGTATTATTTGGCATATCTAAAAATATATAGGTAACATGTTATGAAACAAAATAATAAAACCAACACATATGAACCCACCATTGAAGAGCTAAAACATTACAAACATTGGTTTGTATACTTATCCTTCTTTATTCAACCTCTCTGCCTCCTAAATTCCCACTGAGGAAACTACTATCCTGAATTTTTTTATCATTAGTTTTTTCCCCAGTTGTATCACATATGTGTGTATACCTAAATAACTTGTTGTCAAGTTTTGCTTGTTTTTGATCTTTGTAAAATAGGCATCACATTATGTGTACACTTTTAGAACTCAACTTTTATGTATGAGTTTTTATTCTGATTCAATTTCAAATTTAGAAACAAATACAGAAGAGGGATAAAGAATTCTTGTATATTCTTTACCAAGTTTAATAAACGATTTCCTTTTTGCCCTGTCTGCTCTAGAAACGCATGCTCTCTTTCTCGCTCTTTCTGCTTATATTTTTTTCTGACTTTGAGAGTAAGTGGCAGACAGACCCCTTTACCAATAAACATTTTAGTGTGTATTTCCTAAGAACAAGGACATTCTCTTAATTACAGTACAGATATAAAAATGAGAAAATTTAACACTGATAGAGTATCATTAACTAACCTACAGTTCATATTCAATTTTCCAATTATTCCAATAATGTCATATTTATTGTCCAGTATGCAATTTGCTTTTTTCACTTAAAGTTACGTTTCTGTGATTTAGTCTTGTTGTGGGTGCCTGTCATGTTTATTTTCAGTATTATATAATATTCCATTGTTTGAAAACACCACCATTTGCTTATATATTCTCCTGATCATGAACATTTGGGCTGTATCCAGTTTTTGTTATTATGACTAATGCTACATATACATCTTCTGGTGCTCAAGTGAAAGACTTTCTCTGGAGTTGGTACCAAGTGGAATTGCTGAGTTTACATATGATTATGTTCAACTCTATAAAATAGTTCTAAATTGTGTTCCAAAGTAGTAGTATCAAAATATAGTCTCACCAGGAGTTATTAATATTCTTGTTTCTCCATATCCTTACCAAAAATGATAATATCAGACTTGTTAACTAACATAGTTTAATAATTTTTTAAATGCATTTGTCTTTTAAATAAATAGGGAAAAGAAGAGAAGTTACAAACCCAAAATACAATAATACTGGCTTTTCTATTTACCTTTGTAGTTAATTTACCATTAAATAAATTTCACTGTATGGCTTTGAGTTATTTTCTAGTGTCTTTTCATTTCTGCCTGAAGCACTCCCTTTAGCATTTCTTGTGGGTAGATCTACTAATAATGAACTCTTCAGCTTTTTAATATCTGGGAATGTCTTAATTTCTCATTCAATTGTGAAGGATGGCTTTCCCATAACAGAATTCCCAGTGACAGTATTTTCTTTCCAGCACTTTAAATATTTTATTCATTTGTTTTTGGCTTCCATGGTTTTTTCTGTAAAAGTTGGCTGTTAATCTTATTGCTGATCCTTTCCATGTGATGAGTTGCTTCTTGCTGTTTTCAAGATTCTTTCTTCCTGGAAAGTACACATTGAAAGTAGAAGAATAACATATATGTACTTTTTATCCCATTGACAGCCTGCCATAATCCTGATCCAAACCAATTATCAAGGAAATTTGAAGAAATATTTGATGATATTTAAGAAATCAGGTTAGAATTCCTTAGGCTTGATGACATTGTGATTGCAAAAAAAAAAAAAAAAAAAAAAAAATTTCTTTGTCTTACAACAGTTTGATTATATTATGTCTTGGTGTGGATCTTTTTGAATTTATCTTTCTTGGAATTAATTGAGATTTTTGGATATGTAGATTCATGTCTCATCAAATTTGGGAATTTTTTCTGGCCATTATTTCTTCATACATTTCTGCCATTTTCTCTCTCTGGTACACAGATCATTCAAGTCATCTCTCTCTTCCCATTGTGTGCATGTTGGTACACTTGATGCTGTCTCACAGGTCTTTTACGCTCTGCTCCTTTTTCATCACTTGTTTTTCTTTCTGCTCTTCAAACTGGGTACTTTCACTTGACCTATCAAGTTCACTGATCCTTTCTTCTGCCTGCTCAAATCTGCTGTTGAAGTCTCCTGGTGAAATTTTCATGTCAATTATTGTACTTATTTTTCAGCACCAGAATTTCTATTTGGTTCCTTTTAATAACGTCTAGCTCTTTATTTATATTCGATACTCATTGAAATATCATTCTCTTGGTTTCCTTTAACTCTTTATCCATGGCTTTCTTTAGCTCTTTGAGCATATTTAAGACAGTTGATTTAAAGTCTTTGCCTAGCAAATCCAATGTCTCTTTCTCAGTGAGTTTCTGTTAATTTCCCTTGTGACAGGGCCATAGTTTCTTAATTCTTTGCATGCTTCATAATTTTTTGTTGATAACTGAACACTTTACATACTAAAATGTGGTAACTCTGGAACCCAGATTCTTTCCCCTCATCAGGGTTTGTTTTGGTTGCTTGCTGTACATTTTAGTTGTTTGTTTAATTACTTTTCTAAACTTTTTTGTAAAGACTGTATTTCCTTATCATGTGTTGTTTCTGAAGGCTCTGTTTCTTTAGTGTGTGGTCAGCTGGTGTGTTGGCAGATTTCTTTGAATGCCTGGAGCCAAAAGAGAAAAAAGAAAGAAAGAAAGAAAAAGGAAAAAGGAAAAATGGGGAAAAAGAAAGAAAGAAAGAAAAGGAAAAAAGTACTCTCCAGTTTTTATAGATTGGCTTTTTGTTGGGACAGCCTTCAATGCTTTAGCCAAACCATTTATGACTTTGTCTTAACTTTCACTTCTTGCTTGCACTGAGCCTAAAGGTCAGTCAGAGATGAAGGCTTAGGGTCTTCTCAGTTCTTTTCTGAGTATATGTCCTGCCCTGGGCACGCACATGGCTTTCTAAATTCCCTGGTATACACAGGAGTTTTTCAATGTCCTACTTCCCTAAATAAATCTCTCTCCCCAGTTTTTCCTCCCAGGCTTTTGGTGTGAACAAAAAGCTCCATAATCTTCTGCTCCAGGCAGCAGTGAATTATTCATTTGCCTTTCAATGTTTTAGAGGAATGCTCTCCACATTGCTGCTTTTTTGCCCCAAGAGAGTTCTGAGATAGGTGAAACAAAGGTGAATGGCTTGCATCAGTCTTTCAGGTAGGCCTCAGACCAGTCAAAACAGACAAATACAATTCTTTGTGAAAAAGATCTGCTCCCTTCAGGGCCAAGACGTTGGGTTTCCCATTGGGAATGCAGGCTGCCATCTTCAAGACTGCCAGTGAGCTGGAGAGGGGGCTGGTGAAAGGGCAAGTAAAAAAAAATGCTGCAAAGCTCCCCTGCCATCTTTAACTTGTCATTTTTTTTTTTGACTCAGTGGTTGCTAGGTTGTTATAAACCTTAGACTATTTCCCAGAGATCTGCAAAGTTGATTCTGACAGATTGTATTCTTTTTTTTTTTTTTTTTGGGGGGGGTGTTACTATGGAAGGACAGGCCCTTGGAATTACCTACTCTGCCTTTTTTTTTTTTTTTTAATGTCACTACTACCATAATTTTTAATTCTCTTTTCTGTGTTTCATTTTGGATAGTTACTATTGTTATATCTTCAAGTTCACATATTTTCTTCTCTAATATTTAATATGCTTATCCAATGTATTCTTTATCTCACACTTTATAGTTTTATCTCTATAAGTTCAATCTGGACCTTTTTTTATATCTCTTCCATTTCTCTACTTAACTTTTCAAACTTGCTGAATATAGTTTTAACATGTTTCAATGTCCTTTTCTGCTAATTCTACCAGCTATGTCAGTTCTGGATTGGTTTTGATTGATTCATTCTTTAAGGATATATTTTCCTGCTTCATTGAATGCCTGGTAATTTTTGTTTAGAAGTGAGACACTGTGAGTTGTATTCGTTGGGCTCTACATATTTTTGTATTCCTATACATAATCTTAAGCTTTGTTCTCAGATGCAGTTAAATTACTTGGAAATAGTTTGATCCTTATGAGTTTTGTTTTTAAGATTTATTGGGTTGAATTACAGCAATGTTCAGTCTAAGCTAATTATTGCCCACATCTGAGGCATAACTTTTTGTGTATTCCAACCGAGGTTTTTCAAGTCTGGCTGGTGGGAACAGGTACTATTCTCAGTTCTGGTGGAGTGCCAGGTACTGTTACCTCTAATCCTTTCAGGTGGCCTTTCCCAACCTCAGGTAGTTGACTCTCATGCATATGCAGATCAGTACTCAGCTGAGTATTTGAGGGGAGCATCTTCAGATCTCTGGGGTTCTCTTTAGGTACAGCTTTTCCTGTCATGAAAACTCTAGCCACATTGATCTGTCTGAACTCTGTTTCATTTCCTCAACCCAGTAAGTCTGCAGGGATCTGCCAGGGTTACCCTTTTCTGCACCATAGCCTGGAAACTCTCTAAGGAAGCAAGCTGGGGTACTCATAAGGTTCACCTCATTTGTTTCCTGTCCATTAGAGAGCAATGCCCATCTTTGCCTGAGGTGTGCAGTGCCTTGCAAATCATTGTTTATATATTTTTATCTGCCCCCGCCCCCCTTTTTTTGGTTGTTTCAGGCAAGACAATAAATCTGGCCCTCCAAATTGGCTGGAAGTAGAAGACTTAACTGATTTTTCTCTTGGATATGGATTACATGTTACTGCTTCTTTTTGTATCTAGTAATATTTGATGAGATGCTAGAAACTGTGAATTTTACATTGTTGAATTCTGGATTTTGTTTTATTTCTTTACTGAATGTTGGCACTTCTTTCTAGCACTCTCAGATTCCCTGGATTCTCATCTCTGTAAACACTCCTCTCAGGGAGATTTCCAGGCTCTGTTTGAGCTCAACTCCATTACTGCAGTCCAGAAATTGCCTCTAAGCAGAAAGTATGAGATGGCAGTGCTCTTCTCAGTTATTTCCCCTTTCTTAGGGATCACAGTCCTTTGCTGACTGTCTGAAAAAAGTTGCCTCATATATTATGTTTAATTGTCTAGTTGTTATAGCAGATGGGTAATTCTGGACCTTTTATTTCCTCTTGACCAAAAGGGAAAATTTCAATTTATTTTCAAATCTAATAGATCATTTTGATTATTATCTTGTTGCTCATTCTGATGATTCTTTTTATTCATAAATAGTCAGCCTATAACCTACTATTTAAAGTCCCTGGTATCTATATCTGTTTGTTGTTTCTACTCATCCTCACTCATGGTGGTTTATTTCATTGAGTGGCTGGTGATTTTTTTTTTTTTTTTAATGAGCCCATATTTAGTTGATCTTAACCTACAAAAAACTTGAGCACCTAAATTTTGGATATTTCCCTTCAGAAATTATTAACATTGATTCTTTTAGGAAGCAGATGATGCTACTGACCTAGATCCTCTTTAGGACCCTTTCCTTAATGATGGAGTCTTCAGTTCATCTACCTATCCCTTTCCTTCCTTAAATAATGTTTTCAACATTTGCCTTCAGGAAGAATCCTGCCTTTCATATGTGCTTACTGTTCACTGTTACAGTTTTCAGCCCTACTTTTTTGGGGGGTTGGGGTAGAGGGAAGGTGTCCTGTGGATGTTTCCCTTTTTTTCTGCAAATGCAGCAGGAAGGACCCTCACAGTATCTAGTACACCATGCTGTCAGGAGCAGAAGCCTGGGCTTCCTATTTTATCTCTTACTGAGGCCCTAAACACCATCCACAACTCTGAGACCTCATCCATCCTGATGGTTTCAATTCAATTATAACACCTATTAATAAGGCCTTTAAATCTATACTTCCAACATTAACATTTTATCCAGGTTTTAAATCCCACATTCCCAACAGCTTAATGGACATATCCACTTTGACATGGGTCTGATTTAGACCCAATATATCTAAATCAAAATACTAAGTCTTTCTGTTCTGTTTTTCCACATGTCTAAGAACTTTTCCTTTCATTCATAAACCTTAAATATTTCAAGTTGGAAGAGATCTTAAGTCATTTTACATATGGGGAAATTGAGAACCAAGAACATTAAATAACTTTTGCTCATCAATTCCAATTAATTTTCCTGAAATACTACTCTTATTATGTTCCTTCTTGCTCAAAAAACTTCAGTGTTTTCCCAGTGTTTACAATATTTTAGCTTGGGATTTAGGGTTATCAAAATCTGGCTTTATAGTCCAAATTCACATATATGAAGCTTCTGCTGCAGGCATGTGAGCCTATCCTCCCAAATTTTACTCTTCCTCACATCATTTAGCCTAGAATACTGTTTTCCTCATTTAAATCTACTGAAATCCTACTTTTCTCTCAAAATCCAGCTTAAATATCAATCCCCTGTCTAGTATCACTATCCTGAAATTAACTTATACATCTGAGTTTTTCAGGCATTTCTGACCTATAAATTCATAGAGCACTTATTAAATTCTGTCTTTTACTGTGGATATTTCTTCCTATTTCATGTTCTTTTAAAGTTTCCCTAGACAGAAATCAACTATTCTGTGCTTCCCACAATGCTTAGCACAATGCATGGCACTTGAAAGATGCTCAAAGAAGTTGGCTAAAAGAAGTGAGCCCAAGAGCTCCTTACCTTAGTGATGTCCGTGTGATCTTTGAGCCCGTTGGTCATGCACCAATATCGCCACACATTCAGGGCATATCGCGTGGCTTTGGTAGTGTTTGGGCTCACTGCACTGGTACACAGATCATTCAAGTCATCATTAATATTAAATACAGGAAATTTGTTGAGCTTAGTAGAATAGGCTAGAAACAAAAACAATAAAAGCTATTAAAATAATGTGCTACCCCTTTTTCTGTAGAGAATTACATCTTGGGATCATGTTAAATAACAGAAAATGCCTAAAAGCTAGCATTAAAAAATGAAATGTCAATCAAGTAAACAAGTACTAGAATAAATAAATTAGGGAGCAATATTTCCAGCATGGAATCAATGCAGTAATCTTGCATTTGGTCCCAACAATTTTGCCATATATACTAAATGATGCACTAATGCAGACTTTCCAATAATAGAAAGATAAAATCAATGCAGAAAAACACCCTAAGAATGTTCTATATGATGGTTTCACTGGGGAAAAACATTTCTATTAACAAAAAAAGAAAGAACAAAAAGAAAAGAAAGACAAGTTACACATCCTTTCTTTTACCCTTAGAACATGAAGGGTTGACATTTCCCCATAACAGTCTCAAACGTCTTGTATGCCATCCCTGCCAGTCCTGAATTAAATTGTTAGTATATTTCTTTAATTCTCTTCACAACTTAATAAAGAGAGAGATACTTTAACCCTGACTGACTCTACAACCCGTCAACTAGCTTCGTTTCAGAATGGAAGGTCAAGGGAAAATGGAGGAAGACTCAAGAGGGACGCATATCTTCTCAGAGGAGAGAGAACAGATTTTAAATTGCCAAAATTACTTCAGATGAAGACCAGTCTTCCTTGATGTGCCCCCTTAAAGTGTTAGTTGCCAGAAAGATAACCAAGTCCATAAATGTTAAATGGCTTTTCTTTATACTCTGTGACCTGCTGAAACCAGGCTTAACCTATTTGAATTGAATTAACTATCTTTGGATAGGAAAAAAATATATCAAAGTAAACCACTTAAATGTCTTCCTCAAAGTTAACATTTCCGATCTGTATTTTATCTAATGATTCTGGTGCTTTCTGGAATGTTTCTGTATTCAAGTAAGGCCCTAACTGACTAGGTCTCTGAGAAAAAGGAAGATGAAAAGTTAACGTAGTTGTCAAGGTGATCTGTAAACTGGTTTCATTTTACTTAACTCATCTCCCCTTTCACTGTTCCCATTGAGGAGCTCCTCTATACCAAACCACCAGGCCCCTGTTGCCCAGCACCCAGCCGTGCCCAGGACACCCACTCCCTCCCCACACTCAGCCTGAGTATTCTCCCCATGGTTTTTGTGCCAATCAAAATACTGTCCTTTTTTCATGTCCAGTTACAAACTCCCTCCTATATAACCTATCCCTACACTAACCTAACTCCTTTATTCTCTCCGTAAGTACTTCTCTCACACTTGCTTCATTACTCCTTAGCAGTGTGTTCTGAGTATGGAAGGTCTCTTCAATTGGTTTATATGTTTCTTAAAGGCAATTCTATGCCTTCACCCTTTAAGTCTTGATCCTGCCCAGAACTGTCAAACATGCAGTCCAGTTTAATAAATTCTTATAGCAATAAACATGTTGGAACACTATCTGAAGCAATTGGGTCATTCTTCTCACCATGTCTGTAAACCTGGATAACTGGTATTATTTGTGTAACTTGCTTGATATTATCAAAAGGATACTAGCATAGATTTATTATTACTATGTCTAGGACTAACTGAATACCTACTATATGCCAAAGAGGTTTTTGATCAATTATCTGTAATCTATAAGCAACCCTATTGTCATACCTATTTTATAGAGAAGCAAACTGAGTCTCACACACTTAAGTAACTTCATATATTCATTCACCCAATATTTACCAAGGTTCCCTCTCTGTGCCAGGTACTGTGTTTTCCCAAAATCATGGATTTAGTAAGTGGTAGAGGCAGGGTTTGGACCTAGGTCCCTCTGACTCGATGTTCTTGCCACTACATCAAAGCAATCGGGTACTGCAGGGATAAGTTTTCAGTAAAGAATACAATTTAGATATTAGCCACTACTGCTTATGAAAAATATCCTGCTCCCCCAGCTCAATTTACTCCAGTGAGGAGAATGAAATTTGATGTATTTAGATTACCACTACTGTTTCAAACAGATAGGATAATTAATTTAAATTAGTACACTAAACCATTACAGGCCCTTAAATCTTTCCATTTTTCTTCATTTTTTAAAATAATCACAGAACAGATACTGTACCTTAAGAATAGAAACCAAGATCCTAGTACATAGAAAAATAAATAGGTAAACACTGCTTGTGTGCTCACATAATGGGGAAAATTGTGTGAAAGTTAGTAAATGACCATACAGTTCCTTCATGGCTATTTTTAAGGATAAAATTATATTTCTTAATAAGTTAAACTTTTAATTTTTTATAGTGCTATGCTGTTGAAAAATTTTTATGGGAACCATTTTGGTGGAGAAACAAAAGTAAGAACTCATATCTGAATACAGAAGAAAGGGGAGTACTAAAGAAGTGCTTTGAATGTTTTTTCTACTGCAGGACAAACTCTGGTCTCAAAGTTAGGAAGAGCTGGCAGTGGGAGTGGGAATGGACTATGGGGTGGTAGTAGTGTAATCTAAGGACTGACAAATCTGAACAACTATCTTACTCTCTATGCATAGCTACCATGTACATCATTTACTAACAACGCAGTTGCTGGCAAGCACAGTTGGGTAAAATGAGGTAAATCTGCTGAGGAAGGCCAACCTCAGGGTGAGAGAAAGGGGGCATTGCCTCAGGTAAAACTGGGAAGCCACACTGGACACTGAAATGGAAAAAAGAAAAGTGGCCAAGAAAAGCAGAGAAATCTCTGAATGCACACCATCTCCCAGGTAACTCCTTCCCTGGTTCTACAATTAGAGAGTTCCCAGCTGCTTTCCAGCTTATACAACCCAAAGGTAAGCCTACGTATCGGCTCTTCTTTGGCCGCTCATTATAGCTGGGTGAAGTCCACTAGCAGAGCCCTGTGCTAAACTATTACCTGCAGAAGTGAGCTCCATAAGCTGTACCAAGCAGGAATCTTTAACAATGTCTAAGGAAATCCCTATCAGCTACCAATAATGATCAATCTAGATTTTTACTTTAAACCCTGAGCAAACAAGCATCACCAGGCCACTAGGAAAACCCAACTGCATGAAAGTACCAAACTACAGAAGCAGAGTGACTACTAACACATTCCATACCCCTCCTTCCTAAAATGGAGTTAATTCAGAAAACCAAAGAAATCTTTTAAAACATCACAAATATATCATTAGAGAGACTTGAGAGAATATTGCATCCTTAAAACAAAAGTAAATGAAAATATAGAAGAACAAGAAAGATCCTGGAAATTGAGAATGATTGGAAAAAAAACTTATTCTAAAAACACTTAATAGAAGAGCTGAATATCACAAGGAATACAATTAAAAGGCAAATAAGTGATCCGAAAGGAATTCTCCCTAAATGGCAGGCAAAGCAATAAAAATTTAAAAAATTTTGAGAGTGAAGTTAAGAGACAAGGAAAACAGATTCAGGAGATACAATATATATCTTATAAGAATTCAGAAGAAAAAAATAGGATAGGATAAAAAAAAATAAAGAAAAGTTCCATTAATCAAAGAAAGATTTCAATCTTTAGGATATTAGGGTTCATGAGATGTCAAATAGAAAATACAGAAAGAAGACATATATATCAATATATCTTGGTGAAATTTCTAAAGTCTAAGATCAAGAGAAAATTTTACAATCTCCCTGATAGGGGGAAATGGTCACCAACATAGGATAGGAATCAGATTTCTCATCTGTGATACCAAATGCTAAAAAGCAATGACTCCATTTCCTCAAAGTTCTAATGAAAATGGCTGTAAATCAAGAATTCAAATACCTACTTAAGGAATGCTTCAAGTGCTAGGACAAAATAAACACATTTTCAATCCTGAAAGAAATAGCATCTAAGCATCCTTTAAAAAAACAAACAACAACAAAAACCCTAGTCATAGATATTTGTCAACAAAATGAAAACCGAATCAAAGAAAGGGAAAGACACAGGTACAAGATATAGCAAGGAGAAAAAAATTCATTTATAACACTAAATAATGTTACAATCAGGCTTAACACAATTGTTAAGAAAGGACAGTTAAAATAGATGAGGCATGATGGAACAAAATCTTGAACTAAAAATTCTCCATAATCTCAATAAAATATGGAGGAAGCAGAGGGAGATATAAAAAACATGATTGCGATCTCATCCTGTTTAGGCAGGGTAGAGAGTCCAGAGGGAAAAAGAGGAGGGAGATTACGGATATGGATTAATTGTTTATATTTAAAACATGGTTATGTTGGTGAGAATGTAAAGCCGTGAAGCTACCATGGAAAGCAATTTGGTAGTTCCTCAGAAAGTTAAACATAGAATTACCATATGACCTGGCAATTCCACTACTAGGTATATGTCCAAAAGAATTGAAAATAGACTCAATCAGATACTAGTCTATCAACATTCATAGCCAAAGGGAGACATAACCTACAGATGAATGGATAAATAAAATGTGATATATACATAAAATGGACTTTTATCTAGCCATTAAAAGGGAAGACATTCTGATACATGCTGCAATATGGATGAATCCTGATAACATCATGTTAAGTGAAATAAATAAGACAAAAAGGACAGTTATTATATGATTTCATTTATATGAATTTCCTAGAATCAGCAAATTCACACAGACAGAAAGTAGATTACAAGTTACCAGGGGTTGTGGAGAGGGAATGGGTAGTTATTGCTTAATGGGTAGAGTTTCTATATGCAGTGATGAAAAAGTTTAGACAATGGATAGTGTTAATACAATGCTGTAGCACAATATTGATAATGTAATTAATGTCACTGAATTGTTCACACATGAAAGTGGTTAAATGGGGGAATTTTGTGTCGCATATATGTTACCACAATAAAATTTATTTTTAAAACCCATATGTTTAAATTCATTTACTAAAAGCAAAACATATGAGAAACAACTATTAGAAAGGACATAGAATTTTAGAACAAGATGGAAAAAAAAAACTTTAAAAGAATGAAACAAGAACTGAATACCTGCAATCTATACAAAAAAATTTCAGAACAAGTTAACAAAAGAAATAAAGAACGAATAAAGAAAGAATAATGTATAGAAAACAAAATGATGTCAGGAAGTCCTCTACTTATAGCCATGATGAAGTAGCTGGCATTATATTATGCTACCTGCTGAAGACAAAGCTAGATAAAGTACAGAAAAGGGCACTGGAGAACAACCAAAGTAACTGAACTCAAGGGGCAAAGATCCTGGAGAGAGGGAAAATGCACAGAGATTAAGTCTTGTATTAATACTACATTTTCCCTTAAGGGATCTGCTGACTTGCCGTGCAAGACAGAGCCCAAACAGAAAGCAGCAGCTTGGAGTCTGCAGCAATCTCAATGGGACAGGAATATAAATATTCAAGTTCAGGGCCACCGAGCACCAGCACTTAAGGGACTGAGATCCTGGAGGAAAGAGAACCATAGAAAAATGAGCTAATATTTTGCATGCATTCTTCTGTCTAGAAATTGCTGGCTCCTAAGTTATGCATGCATAGGCAAGATGTAGAGAAAACAAGCAGAATACAGACATTGCTAAGAAGCAAAATATCATGGCACCGAGAAATCAAAAATTGTAATCTAGAGTCTGCCAAGCAGAGGGGCCCTGGTAACAATCCAGGCTTTCATTTAAGACACAGAAGAGCTTGACTCTTAAAGTAAGGGAAACCGGAACTAGACGAGTCTCAACTAGATTAATATGACCTTTCCACCTTATGTGATGGCTAGAAGAAATTTAAATCCTCTCTGGAGGAGAATATCTTCAATAAGTATTCATATACAATGGCCAGAATTCAATAACAAGTCAGCAGGCACCACATAAAACAAGACCAAATGAATGAAAGCCAAGAGCAAAATCAGCCAATAGAAATAGAACACCGATAATCCAGATATTGGTGTTATAAGACACAGACTTTAAAATAATTTTAATATGTTCAAGAAAATAAGGAAAAAAAAATAGAGAATTTTACTAAAGCATCGAAATCTCTCTAAATAGTATAAATTATAGAATTCTCTTGACTTCTTTCTCTTCCTCTTCCACCGTCTTCTTTTGTTTCCTTCCTAAATTATTTTTGAAAGCCACTGGTGGGGTAGAGAAAGATAGATATTTGTACTGGAGTATGTGTGTGTTGAAGGAGCTCTGATGACATAAGATAGGGAGTGAAGCCTCAAAAGTATAAAGAGGGTATCTGCATAGGATAATCTCAGGGTGAGAAAGGTGGGTCAGATGAGGAGCAATCTGGCAACCGGTAAGAGAGCTTGAGCTGGGAGATGAACACATACCTACAGAAGGGCAGCCTGGTGTATGGTGTCATAGACTGAGCAGGGTAAAGAGGGCATCTTGGCAGCAATGGGCAATGTAGGGAGAAGCCCTGTATGAAAAGTCAGAGCCTGACAGTTGTTGAGTAGGGCTTCCATGTATGTGAACAGCCTGACATGAAGTGTTACAGCCAAAGCGGGGTGAGGAGGGCTTCCCAGAGTGGGAAGTCAAAGATAAGTGGAGTGAGGAAAGTGTCCATGGTTAGGGGGCTGGCCCGATGTAAACTGTCATAGGTTCATGCAAATAAAACAAGCACCTATGTGAGGGATGAGGGCAGATCACAGGCTGGATGTCGGAACCCAAGCAGGGCCAGGAGAGTCAAAGAAAGACAAAGAAAAAGGACACAACTAAATGTGACACAATATTCTTAATTGGATCCTTTTCCAATAAAAGAAATTATTGGAGTAACTGGCAAAACTTCAATGAGGACTGAAGTTTAGATGGTAATAATGTGCCAATGCTAATTTCCTAATCTTGATGGTTATATTGTCATTATTTGGAGAAATGTCCTAGTTTACAGGATATACATACTAAAGCACATGTAGGCATGGGGCCTCAGGTCACTCTCAAAATAGTTTAAGAAAGAAAATGTTCTCTGTAATGCACTTGCAACTTTTTTTAGTTTGTGATTGTTTCAAAATTTTAAAAAATTATTAAAAAAACAATAATCACTTAAGAATTAAATAGATGGCTTAACAAGCAGTTATAACATATATAACATAATAGAAGATTTGTGAACTGAAATAAAGGGCAATAGAAAACATACAAATTCCATAAGAAAGAGAAAAAATAGAGAAAATACAAAAAAAGAACATAATAGATAAATGAGTCAGTGAAAATGCCTAACATACTTATATTTGCAGTCCCAGAAAGAGAGGTGAAAAGCAATATTTGGAGAATGTTGACTGAGAATTTTCCAGACTTAAAATATATCAATCAATGTCTCACAACAACACAAGGTGTTGGTGGTGGGTTGATGCATAGGACCCCTATATGATGCTATGCATGTCTACTTTTTAAATTCACAACTTTTACTGTATACTTATTGTTTATGTGTGTTCATGTATAAATGATATAAAAATAATAATAAGGTGGGTTGGGGAAAAAATACACAAAATTTAAGATACTTTGGTTAGTAGTAATATTTTGAGGATGCTCTTAAATGATTAGTTAAAAATGTTTCACAACAATGCAAGGTTATTGGTGGTAGGGTGAGGTATAAGAGCCCTGTATGATGTTTGTATGTTTGTTTTGTAAGTTCACAACTATTACTATGCACTTATTGTCTATGTATGTTTATGAATGAGTGGTATACTTCAATAAATTTAAAAAAAATAGATAAATCCACAGATTCAAAAAGTTCTATGAACCAAGTAAAATGAATACAAGGAAAATCAAGCCTAGGTACATCATAGTACAAATGCTGAAAACCAAAGACAAAGAGAAAATCTTAAAAGCAGTCAGAGAACAAAGACAAATTACCTTCAAAGGAGTAATAACAGACTGATTTTTCAAATGAAATGATGAAAGCCAAAAGACAACAGATCGGTATCTTTAATATTGTGTAAGAAAATTACAACCAATCTGGAACTTATACTAAGCAAAAATAAAGGTGAGATAAAGATGTTGTCTCACAAAATAATGAGGGTCTTTGTATTATCAGAGAGCTACTAAAAAAGCAATAAAGGCAGTTCTTCAGGTAAAAGGAAATTATCTGAGAATAGAAGCAAGTTAATGCTGAAAAGAATAAAGAATCCTGGAGAGAGTGAACACGTAGATAAATTTAAATGAATACAACTATTTAAAAAATAATAATGATGTCTTTGAGGTTTTAAATATATGTAGAATTAACATTCATTACAATAGCACAAAAGGTGAGAGAAGGTAACTGGAGTCAGTAATGAAAGGTACTTTGTTATCCAGAAAATGATAAAAATACTAATTTAAATTATAGTCTAATAATGTGAAGAGGCATATTTTAATCTCTATGGTAACCATTAAATTTTTTTAAAAATTAAAGTTTGTAAATTAATAGAGGAGGAAAATAGGCTGATAAGAAATATTTGCTAAATCAAAAAGAAGGCACAAAAAATAAATGAGACAAAAAATAGTAAGATTATAGATTTAAACCTGTACGTATCAGTTACTACAGAATCTAACATTGTGAGACTGGATAAAGAAACAAAACTAGGCTATACATGCTCCTGAAAAAAAAAATCTCATATATAAAAACAAATCAGAGTTGAAAACAAAAAGATGAAAACAGGTATACCATGAAAACCATAAGCAAAAGAAAACTGGTATAGCTATGTAAGTCAGACAATACAGATTTTCAGGCAAGAAGTATATCTAGAAATAGAGACATTTTATGATTCAACAGGAAGTTTTAAGAACCCTAGATTTGTTTGGCCTTAATAACATATGGTCAAAATATAAAAAGCAAAAGTTAAAAGAATTAAAAAGAGAAGTAGGCAAATCTACAGCTGCGAGGTTTTAACCCATCTTTTTACATAAATGGCAGAATAAACAGATAGAAAAATGGTATAAATATAGAATAGTTGAGCAATGCAAATGTCAAACTGGACCTAATTGATATATAAAGAACAGCACACCCAATAACGGCAGAATATACATTTTTTTACAAAGGTACAGAGCACTTTTACCAAAATAGAAATACAAGGACATAAAACAAGTCTTGACAATTTCAAAGCATTAAATCATTTAGGCTATGTATGTCCTTTGATCTCAGAAAAATTAAAATAGATATCAATTACAGATAACTTTTAGAAATCAAACAATAATATACTTCTAAAAAACCCACTGGTCAAAGAAAAATATTGATGGAAATTAGAAAATACTCAGAACTGAATGATAATGACAGTAAAACATATTATAATTGTAGGATGCAGTTATTGCAGTGCTTAAAGAGACTATGATATTAAATGCCTAGATTAGAAAAGAAGACTGATTAACAACTGTCCCAAGAAATTGTAAAACAGTATAGTCAAAAAAAGTAAAAGGTAGGAAATATAAATAAAATGGAAATCAATGAAATAGGGAAGACATTTACAATGGGGGGAAAAGTAATACCAAAAGATGGATTTTGAAGAGACTAATAAAATTGATAAACTAGAAAGAAAAAAAAGAGAAGGCACAAATTACTACACCAGAAATGAAAAGGGTATTATTACTACAGATCCAACAGATATTGAAAAGACAGTAAAATGATATTATGAGCAGCTTTATGCCAACACATTTGAAATTTTAGGTAAAATGGACAAGTAGCTAGAAATCCACAACTTACTAAAACTGAACAAAAAATATAAAATCTGAATAGTACTACATCCATTAAAGAAAATGAATCTATTAATAAAAGCACCAAAAAGAAAACTTCAGATTAAGATGGCTTCACTGGCAAACTCTTCTAACATTTAAAGAACAAATCATGTCCATCATGTCTACTGTGCTAGCAAGTAGAAAAAGAGAGTATTACCCAACTACTTTTGTAGGCCAGCATGACCTTAAAAATATGACAAAAACAAGGAAGAAAGAATAAAGAATATTACAAAGGAAAAATATAGACCAACTTAGTTCACAAACATAGACAAAAATCTTTACCACAACATGGGCAAATTGAATCCATACTTCATACCATATACATTTACACAAAAATTCAAAATGGATCCTAAACCTAAATGAAAAAGGTAAAACAATAAACCTTTTAGAAGAAAACATAGGAACACATCTTTATGACCTTGGAGTAGCCACATATTTTTAAACAGGACATAAAAAAAAAAAAAAAAAAAAAAAACTACCCCAAAAGTCAAAGATTGATAAATTAGATTTCATTAAAATAAAATAAAATAAAAAAACAGAACCTTTATCAAAATATAGCTTTAAGAGGGCAAAAACGCAAGCTGCCTAGTGGGAGAAGATATTTGCAGTGCACTTATCTGACAGATCAATCAGAAGGCAGCTAATCAAACTAAAAGTGGACAAAACTTGAATGGGCACTGCATAAGAGGATATTCACATGGCCAACAGCTTATTGAAAAGGTGTCCAACATCATTAATCTTCTGGGAAGTACAAATTAAAATACATCCACCAGAATGTCTACAATTAAAAACAAAACATGAAATTGAGAGCCACTGAGTTATACTTTGGATGGATTGTACAAGGCAGGGGACCATATAAACCTCATAGTAAATGATGCAAAATGTTAAATATAAAATTACAATTTCATCTGCAATCCACTTCTAGGTATATACCCAAAGAGAGTGAAAACAGGGCTGCAAACAATACTTGTACAACAATGTTTATAGCAGCATTATTTACAACAGTCAAAAGTTAGAAACAACCCAAGTACCCGTGAACAAATGAAAGGATAAACAAAATGTTGCACATACATATAGTGAAATATTCAGCCATAAGAAAAAAATAAATTTATGAAACATGCTACAACATGCAAGAACCCTGAAAACATTACGCTCAGGGAAGCAGATGTGGCTCAAGTGATTGGGCTCCCGTCTACCATATAGGAGGTCCAGGGTTCAATTCCCGGGTCCTCCTGGTGAAAAGCAAGCTGGCCCATGTGGTGAGCTGGCCCATGTGGAATGCTGGCCTGAGCACAGTGCTGGCCCAGGCAGAGTGCTGGCCTGTGCAGGAGAGCTGGCGCAGCAAGATGATGCAACAAAGAGAGGCACAGAGAAGAGACAATGATAGACACAGCAAAATCAGGGAGCTGAGGTCGTGCAAGAGATTGCGCACCTCTCTTCACTCCGGAAGGTCCCAGGATTGGTTCCCATGCCACCTAAAGAGAAGACAAGCAGACACAGAACAACACACAGAAAGCAGACAGCGAGCGCAAAACAACAAGGGGGTGGGGAGATAAATAAATAAGTAAATCTTAAAAAAAAATAATAATAATAATAATTATGCTCAGTGAAACAAACAAGACACATAAGGACAAAAATCGTATGATATCACTTGTAAGAGATGACTAGAAATAGGAAATTTGCAGAGATAGAAAGCAGATTAGAGGCTACTAGGGAGCAGATTAGAGGCTACTAGAGAGAAGGGAAAGGGGAGGGTTTGCTTTTTTTTAAGAAAATGTAGTAACAGCAAGCAACACTTACACAGCTGGTAGGGTGTCAATTTGTACAGCCACTTTGGAAACTAACTGGCAGTATGCACTAAAGTTGAATATATGCTTATTCCATGGCACAGAATTCTACACAAGTAGATACCCAACAGAACCGAGAACATGTGTGTGCCCAAAGGGATGTTTGTACCAGGCTGCTTGTTAACTACGTAATTTGTAATTCTCCAGACTGTAAACAATTTGTAATACTCCTAAGTCTGTAAGCAAGAGAATGCATATGAAATTGTAAAGTTTTTATACAATGAATTATACAACAACGAAAAGGAAGGGACATCTGGAATGAACAATAGGCAAAAACAAGGATGAATCCCACATCTGCGATGTCAAGTAAAAGAAGCCAGACACAGAAGTGCATATTGGAAGAATCCATTTACAGAACTCAGGAAACAGACAGAATGACCCTATGGTGAAGGGGGTCTACTGGTTGCCTTAGGGAGATGACAACAAGGAGGGCAAATGTGGGAAGTGTCGGGTTCAGATAATGCTCTATGTGATCATCTGGGTTATGGTCACAGCAGTTAAGTTCACCTCATTAATCAGCCTACACCCTCATGATTTGTGCACTTTTCTGACTGTATAACTCAATAAGAAATATTTCAAAAAATATGAATACTAAAAATGAATATTCAAGCCTAAAAAATGAAAAGTTGTACCATGTACTCAATGGGCTCAATATTATAACCATTTTGACTTCTTCAAGTAATCTTTAAATTCACTGCAATTCTAATTAAAATTCCCCCTTTTTTAGTGATTACTTGTCAGTGGTTACTTTAGTTTATCTAGGAGAACAAAAGCATAAGAAAAGGAAAGCAATTCTGAAAATAGTAATTCAAAAAGGGAGGCTTTGCCCGTGAAGAAATAATCATGTAACATAATGCTGCAATAATTTAAACAGTAAATTACTGGTAAAGAAATAGACACATAGATCAATGCAATAGAAGGGAGTCCAGAAAAGATGTCTGTAAATATGTAAATTGAGTATATTAAAAGCTTCAATTCAAAATGTTGGGAAAGGATGGACTCTCATTTCAATAAACGGTCTGGAATAATTGGCTATCCAGGTGTAAAAACAAATACAAAAGCAAATTTAGATTCCTATATCATACCATACACCAAAAAACACATTTCTAAATGCTTCTTTTTATAAAAAACTTTTTTTTAGAAAGATGATTTGCATGCTTTGGGGAGTAAAGCCTTTCTCAGCATGACACAACCCAGAAGGAATTTTAAAAGTTTAACAGATCAGACTATAGAACAAAATTTAAAAGACAATAAATAGACCAGGAGAAAATACTTATAACACATAAAAGGGACAAAGGACAAATAAACACATTGATTGTACACTTTAGATGGATTGTATGGTTTATGAACACATTTCAATAAAATTGATAAGAAAATAGCTGAC
Source organism: Tolypeutes matacus (assembly GCA_026826555.1). Lineage (NCBI taxonomy): Eukaryota > Metazoa > Chordata > Mammalia > Cingulata > Chlamyphoridae > Tolypeutes > Tolypeutes matacus. The sequence continues at coordinate 436,581 of JAKSZT010054079.1, forward strand.
AACCACAACAAAAATCTTCTACAAATCAATAGGAAAAAGATAGCTCACTAGGAAATGGGCCAGGAATATGACAGGCTATTATTCACAGAAGAAATATAAATAACAAAAAGCATTAATATTAAACAGACACTATAATGAAAATGAGATATATTTTACCTATCAAATTGGCAAAAATACAAAAAGGGTCTGCATCTAAATGTTGGCCAAGATACGGGGGAACTTGTATTCTCAGGCAATTCTGGATGAATGTCTCCATCAGTACTTTTTGGTGGGTAATTTACTGCTTTCCAGCTAAATACAGAAATATACATGTATGCAAATTGAGTATACTAAAGGCTCTAATTCAAAATGCTGGGAAAGGAAGGACTCTTCAATAAACGGTCTGGAATAACTGGCTATCCAGTTGTAAAACACATACAAATATTCAATTTGAATTCTAATATTTTCCCTTTCCAGAGAAGTAAAATGTTACCTTTAAAATTTATAACTTAGAAACATATTTAAAGACTAGTTCCTTGTTTCTTAAAGTACCTTGAAAACAAAGTAAGTTATACCTATTCATAAAGTAATTTCAAATACTCATATAAAAAAATACAGCGGCTGTTTCTATTTTGAATATTCAGCTTTTTATGAGTAGAGATTTTGGTGGATTATCCATAGACAAGAAGAAATACATTAGTATTTCAGCAAAATAATGGACTATGAAAGAACATCCTATTTTCTAGTATTTTAACATACTTTTTCTATTAAATAATTTTAGTGACTCAATAAAGATGTCTGAAATTAACCAATTTAATTACTTTGAACAATTATTCTATTCTGCTGAAAGAAAACAATCTAATGTGCTAAATGCAATGAATGGCACAAGAGGAAGCCTGGAACCTGTCATCTATTTCACTTGGTATAATTTTGCACCTATTTGAAAAGCATCGCTCAAGCTGATTACTGGAGGTAAGGAGAAATGGTCAAAAGAGTTCCACAGACTGACAGACAGTGAACTTGTTTGCAATGGAGCTTTTTGTTCCATTAACAGGATTTTCAGGCCTGGGGATCCGGTAAGCCTATGATTAATTCAGCTATACTTGCTTTCCCAAAGTGTTTTCTCTATCCTATGACCAAGTGTCCTGTCTGGGCAGTCACATGCACAAATACGTCCACTTCCTCCGTGGTTAGAAACAACACTGTACGTGGGATAGCTGCACAATACACACTGACTTTATACTGGGGCTGGTGCAGTGTCCAGATCAACAGAATTTTGTTTCAAAATGTGGTTTAACTTTTAAAAAAATTGTTTGTTGACTAAAAAAAATCAGCCAGCTTTGCAGAAAACCATTTATTAAATGAATGAAGACTGATCGACATACCCAAATACAGACAAAATACTGTGACTAAACCATGCTCTCATTATAGAGACATCACTGACGCTTGTTAGCTGATTTATTGGATCTTTTCCCTTATTTCCACAAGTTTTAGGCTATACCAACAAATATTGAAAACAGTAAAAAATTACACTACATTAGAGGCAAACATTGTACACAAAATAGAATTAACTACCGAGACATAAAACTGAATTTTTATTTAGAGCACAAGTACACAGACAAATATGAAGCAAAAACAGTGAGCTGATAAAGATGAAAACATCTTAGTGTAAAAGATCAATGAGCAGAAAAATAAAAATGAAATCAATAGCAGACTCTTATTTTAAAAGTTTTATATTTTTACAAATATCAACTGGCAGAGGATTAACTGAGCAAGAACATCACAGTCACACATTTTAACATATTAACAGAATTTTCCCTCCATTTCAATTTACTTTTCTTTCTTTCATAAATAATAAGTATAGCAGCTTAAGAGTTTTAAAATATGATTAGAGTGAAACAGGCACACATGTGCTTTTTTCCATTTAAATCAGTTAAAAGTCAAGTGGCCAGAATATTTATCAACAATGACAATTACCAAATAGGGGAAAAGATAACTGCACCCTCAGAGAACAGTACTATATTAATACATTTTTCTAAGTATTATTAATGGTGGTGATTATATTTATAAACAGATGCCAGAAATTATACTGACTGAATTGATAAATGCATCTTATTTTTTATTCCCAATTAACTTCTAAGTGGTAAAAGTAACCTTAAAAACAGTCTTATAAGTTAAAAGATGGAAGACCTTATTTTAAAGCTGAATACAGCATTCATTCTATTAAACGACGAAAGTTTTTCATTTAACTGGTAAATGAGTCACACATAATGATTTCTGCATCCAAAATGCTTCTTCTCATTCTCTCACCAGGTTTCAGGCCAATGGGATTACAGTTCGATTTTCAGATTATAAAGTAAAAATTACAAACTGTTGCTCACCATGGGGATATAATCTGGCAAGTCTATGTCTAACTTTAACAGTGAAAAACAACAATTTAAAGCCATAAGGGAAACATAATCTATAAATTAGAAACCTAATAAATACATATATATATTATTTGATTAAAAATTGCCCTAGACATACAAAATTTGCGGAAGACCCAAAGAGGAAAAATATATGCAAGAGTAGGATTCAAACAAATGTGCTCACTTCTGACTAATAATGTTAATCATCAGGATATATCATGTCATAATCTTTGGTGCCCAAAATATAAAACGAACTCTAGGTACAAAGGCTTTGCCTGAAAACCCCAGATGCAGGAATTAAGTACTATTTTTGTGTGACTCTGGAGACCACCGGACAAAGGCAGAACTTCTTTAGAATATATAAAATTGAATTTCTTTTTATTGCTTTATCACCTCATTGAGGGGCAAATGTTTAAAACATGTCCTAAGAAAAGGCTCACAGTTATAATCTGCCTTTCTTTTCCTTCAAGCAAAGAAGTGGCAAGAGCCTTGATGAATTAGTTTTAATATTCTTAGAATTAAATCAGCAATTTTAGCAGAAATGTATCCAAATACAGCATTGGCTGATGCTTTGTATCTGACAGTCACACAAAGAACCTCTACATAATTCAGGAGATTATCCCTTATTAAAGAAATCTTATAATTATAAATCCATTGAACAGACATAATGGAAACCCTGCCCTAAGTGAGGAGTTTTGGCATGTTTGTATAAAAGGGCTCTTCAGGAAGCAGCCTTCTTTTCTTATTATTTTATTACAGTTTTACCCCATTTCAAAAGTATAAATTATATAAAGTATAATGAGATTTCCCCCATGTTCAGTTTTAACAAAGTATAGTAGAACTAATCTGTTGAAACAATTTTTGCTCTACTTGCAGAACTGAGAATTGCTTAGGCAAGATGGAAATGCCAGGAATCAAACCAAAGACAGTTGGGCATAAAAAAATTCCGATGGTCATAAGGCAACCAAATATGTTAAATAAGTCTATGAAAATTCTGAATTATAAAAGTTAGCATTTGGGAACTCTGATCTTTCAATGGTTCCTTATAAATAACATAAAATCACTAAATATTGTTATTAAATGTAATTCAAGCTATAAACCATTATCAGCAAAAATAATGTATGTTCTTCGTAGTCCTCTGTTGTTACACTGTTCAGTTTCAAAATATCCAGATCAAGGGAAATTATGCTGCTACATTAACATTCTACTGGATTTCTCTGTAAGGTATTCAAGTATCAGGGAAAAAAATAATAATTCTAGTGGGGGAGAACTGAAAAAGGTCAAAATTCTTGCTAGCTCTTTTTGCAACATTTCCCTTTGAATGATTTGGAGAAAGTGTAGAAGAAAAGCTGACCTGGGTTGGAATTACATACATGAAACAAGGTAATGAAGTTTGGCATCACTTGACAACTACAGTATTTCCTTCTGTAGAGGCCACTGAGTGCTGGCTCAAAACATTAAATAACCCAGGACACACTCTCTTGAGTCATACATATACAAGTTGACTGGCACAGCCTCTTAGCACAGTTTTTCAGTTTAACTACAATAAGTGATAGCAGCAATGGTGAACATTTCCACCTAAACACCACAAACACACATATGAAAGAGTACCTACAACATGCAAAATCTCAAAAATCTCAACAATGACATCACTGAATATCACTCAATGCATAGAAATTGTAATGGTTTTTGGCAAGATGTTTTTTGTAACAAATGCTTTATAAAACAAAAGTTCTTTTGTTATAAATGCTATTTTAAAAGTTGTAATATAATGGACTATATTTATAAAAGTTCAGTTAGACAAAGTTAATCCAAGTGGATTAATTCTAAACATGGACCTGCTACTTCATCCAGTATAAATCATCAATTAGAAATTAATTTCTAGTGGAAGTATACTAAGGTATTTGATTTATAAAATGTAAGAATTACTGAAAGTAAACAGGCATAAAAATCACTAAAATACAGTACACACAATTACTGTTAGGATTCTATATTGCTGATGTCTTCCTAATTCTTCTTACCACAAATAACTTATGCCAAAGGATTTTCGCCTCTTATTGAAATAAATGTATAATGGTAAAAATGCTAATTCCAGTGTAATTTAAAGAAGAACATTATATAAGTATAACAAAATTCAACATTCCATAAAGGCAAGTAATTCCACTGTAATTTTTCTTAACATCCTATAATTTGATCTTTTTCTCTTGAACAATGATGTGGTAAATATAATTTGCTAAATGAAAATTTGTGAAAATTTTAATATTTATGCTGGAACTCCTTTTCAAAGGAATAAGCAAGGCAATGTGAGAAATAATTTACAAATATTATATACCTCTGTATATTCCTGCAGTTGGTCTCTTTCATTAGTTCCAATTTTCTTTCCCCTTATCATCTCTAAATAGTCATTTCAGAACCATCCTAATTATGTTGACAGAAAGTTGAAAAAACATGAGGATATATCACAAACCTCCAAGTATTTTTTTAAAAATCATAAACTTTCTACGGACTGAAAAGCATATTGTAGACTGCATTCAAAACTAATAACATAGATGCTATGTAGCTGGATATTCAAATGAATACAAAATTAAAGAAAAAGTTATTTAGTTCACAATCTATAACTGGAATTCACACACTTTAAGATCATAGTCTATAATTGAAAACTAAATAAAAATGGGGTAGGCTGAGAGACGTTTGCTAAAATAAAAACAAGAACAACTAGAGATTGTCCTATCAAATTTCAAGGAGAAGGTGCTAAAATGAAGATATAAAATTACACAATAAAAAGTGAAAATTGCAGAGCGAGTGTAGCTCAGTGGATGAGCACTTGCTTTGCACATACAAGGTCCAGGTTCAATCCCCAGTACTGCCTAAAAAAGAAAAATAAAAATCACTTGCAGAAATAGTGTATTTGGAAACTAAGAGCTTGAACCTACTCCTAATAGAGAGTAACCTAATTGAGGGCATTTAAAAAATAATAATTATAAAAATGAGATTAGGATTCTCTTTCTAATTCAGTGGAAAAGGAAGATTGTTTTTCCTCCCTAAACACTATGGACCAGAAGTCAGGATGCCTGGGTTCTAGTCCTGCTCTGCCCCCAACAACAGGCATGCAGGTAGGCATTCATTTGATCTTTCTGGGGCCCAGTTTCCTCTGTGAAAATAGAGGTGTGGAATAGATCAGATGTTCCCAACCTTATTTTCTATCTCATCACACCTGAAAACTATCATAACAGGAATAGTGGCTCATTTAGTCTAGTGAGTCTCAAAGTAAGAAGGTGGGGGCACTGGGGACACAAGAATCCCTGGGGTTTGTGTTTGGGGGTGGGGCGTGTTCCCTTTGCCCCAGGGTACATCTTGACCTATTCTTCACAGCCCTGAAAATCACTGGGCTATATGATCTTTTGGGTCCTTGCCAGGTCTAGACTCTTATGATTATAATTCAACAAAGATGATGGTTTACATGAATACTGACAACTAATATTCTAATCAAACTAGTACTCTGGCCTAATTTATATTCTGATTCTAATTAAACAAAGTGATGGTTTATGTAAAAATTCAATTAAAATGCTTTTAATGCAATCCGTTTCTAAAAATGCAATCTTCAATACCAAACCAGGTCCTTCCTTCAGTTTTGGCAGACCTTATTGGTCAATCTGCAAATAGGCTGGACCATGGGAAATTTTAAATAATATTTTCTTTTTTTCTGTTTAGAAAAGTGAAATCAGAGTTGTTGGCAGTTTATCAAGATCATCCCTGGACTCTTTTCTACTGTTACATCGTTAGAAATAACACCAGACAGACAATACAACAAGGATGATATCTGCAGTGTACTTCTTTGCCCTGATTCTATTCTATGGCACAGATCTCTAAAATTATCCTGGCTTCATCACTCTGCCTTATGAAAAGTTATGCAGTCATATCATCTCAGCCAGATCCAAGGAAGGAAGAAAAAAGTGGAAGAGGGGAAAAGAAAACAAAATACAATGGGGAATGCTTTTGCCAATGGTGTGTTTCTTAATAAGTAATTATCTGCACCATATCATATGTAGATGCAGAGAAGAGTTGGGAAAAATGCATCAAAGTGATTGAGAAAGAACTTGTTAATTCTTTAATACTTGTAACTATTTTTTCATGAATGAACCTTTTAAAAAAGTATCTTCCTACAATAACTTATCATACCTGATTTTCCTCCAAAGCTTGGAAATTTATTTCCTCTATCACATGATAAGAGTTTTTATTTATATATGCTAACTATAACAGCTTTATTTTGGCTAAAGAAATAAAGATCAAAGTATACCTCCCCCATAAATAAGGAAAACCAATCAGAACAGGGCTGATTAAAATTGGAAATCTTTGTCTCACACTAAACTGTGGAGCTAGTCAAACTAGAAAAAATCTGAACTAGTTTTATAATCTAACTCCAATTTTGGGAATCATAAAGACAATATATTTTCCCCCAAAGCTTTCTTATTTCTATTTTTTAACCATCATGATTCGTTAAAAAATAACAACATCAATAAAACCCTTTATTAAATACTGTGAATTTGCTTGCACCAAACTCGCAGGTGAGACAAACTCTCTGGTAGGCTGGCAACCAATATTCAAGTATCTAGTCAACAACAATATCCACTTCATTTAAGAAAAGTGTCCCCTCTGCCTAGAACTCCCTTTGCTGTCTGAGTTACAAGGAACTCTCTAGAAATTGAATTTTGGCTCTGAGGCAAAAAGAAACAACCACCACTTAAAATATATATATATATACACCCTCACCTCCATGACAAAGTGCAAACATTCTTTAAAGAGTGACACACATGCTTTCGCTCTTTTGTCATGGCCAGAGGCAAACATACTGCTCAATGTCCCACCTCAAAATACAACAGTAATGGGGCCCAAATAATGTGCTAACCAACATGTCTGGTGATGGATGCCAATGATCTCAATCGAGGTGGAGCTGAATGAATATTGATGATTTTATTCCATGTTTAATTGATCGTTTCAGAAGGTCTACAGAAGCATGGCAAATCACTGGGAGAACAACAGTTATGGCAGAAAAGCATATTGCTGAATGGGATCTGGACTGAGTTTCAGAACCTGCTGCTCTTAGGTATTAACTGTCATGTGGGCAACTCATTTGACCTCTTTGGATTTCCTCAGTGATAAAAGAGAAATAAAGATAATTACCTCATACGGTTACTGTGAGATGTAAGTCAAACAACTTACAGAAGTGGGACAATGGCACATGGTAAATGCATAACAAATGATAGTTATTGATGACAAATTTGTACACTGTTAGGCATGGGTACCGCTATGTGAATACAATGAATAATGCAGAGATGGCTTTGCCTTATTATTGACTTTAAAACAGGCTCCAAGGAAGATTCTCCACAAAATTCTCAAAGTAGCATTATGTATTCTGCAGCAACACAACAATTCATGAATTATGGCTAACTGCATGAGTACAAACAATTTGGAAAATTATGCAAAATAGTATCACCACAGTTTTCTGTTGGGCTCTCAAAAATGAAGTGTACATTTTATTACAGTATTATTTATAAATTCTTTGAGAATGGGGACTATCTTACACATCTTTGTACTTTTTTCAGTATGAATGTCAATAAGTATTTGGTGGTGTGTCTGTAAATATTCATCTCAGTAATGCCATTTGACTTCATGGCATCTGGAAGCTACGCCATTTGAGTTAGATTAGTTATAATGCTATGAAAGGTTAACAATGATCTAACTGAAAAACTAAAGAGACCTTTCTAAGCTAGAGAACTTCAGACTATTCTTTAGTAGATCTGGCGGTGATTTAACACAGGGACAATAATAAGTATTATAAAATAACAAATATTTCAAACAGCTGATGTATACTTACGAATCATATTCAAACCAGCCCTACTAACCATAACAAAAGGAATCCTAAGTATAAGCTGTCCTGGATAAACATCCTGAAATTCTCACCTTTCTCAAACATTATAATGTAAAGAAAACAACAACAACAAAACAACCTGTGGAAATCTATGTGTTCAGTCACATAGATATGGAATATCACATAGATATGGATACGGAAGAAAATCACATAGATATGGATACGGAAGAAAAGTAGAATTAAACAGCTATATCACCCAAAGGATGACAGATGGGTTCAGCGTTTTTGTTGTAGATGGTGCAAAACTTCCAGAGTCTTGTGAGGGGCACTGGAGAATTTCTTATATGACATTACATTGATCTTAAATTGTAAACTTGACAAATATGGCTTCACTGGTTTTGCATGAACCACAGGAACGCCAGGGAAAGCAGCTCATTCACAGTTGTGAATCTTCCTGGAGAGTTGGATTTTTTCTAAAGCATATATATAATACTGTCAGCTACCTCTGCCACCGTATGAACATTTTTTTTAAGTTAAAATTACAATAAAAATGGCAACTGTCAGTGGTATGTTCCTTAGTATTGTTTAGATAAAAACACAAATTTAGAGGTAGTTGCAGATAAATTTTCATAATTTAATTAACTCTAGTGATACTATAATTTGGCTAGGCTTCTACCAAGCCATTCTTCAGAAAGCAATCTTCTGAATCTAAATGTAACAGTGTTCCTAATTTGGTTTGAGTTATCACAGCAAAATATAAATAAATAAAAATGAATAATTCACATTCTCAACTTAATTGTGTTCTAATGAAAATGCAAGGGGATTAAGCAGGCGATATCTTTTCATTTGAGTACTTAAAATATAAACAGGGCTCAGAATTTTCTAGTCCTGCTTCCTCAAGGTATACTGCCCTTCTTCCTCACAACAAACTTTTCTGTCAAAAACATATCAAGAATCTAGAATATATGTCAATGCCAAAATAAAATGAACCACCACACTTTAAGGGTTTTATAGAAACTTTTTTTTTAAACAGAGAGGAGGTAACCCATATAAAAATAACCTTGTTTTTAAAAAGAGTTCTTTTAAAGTAGGGCATCCTGTGCATTTATAGTCTGGTTACAGAATATGGAGAACAGGAAGGCTTTATAAAGAGAGCTGGAGAAAGAGGCCCTGTGGCTCAAAATGAATGGAAGAGGGGGTGATCAGAGGACCAGGAAAGATGACTTAGCTTTGAGAAAGGGGAAGACAACGTGTCTCCACCTCTGGCTCAAATCACTAGAAACTAATTACAAGTTGTTACTGAGAAAAGTGGGTAGAAAAAAAACCTCTGGAGTCCAATGACAGATAGTAACCATTTCCTTAGCTCTAATCTCATTTACTTGTCTTGATCTCACTGTAAGATAGCGATAACTTACCTTCATTTCAAAGTTGTTAAAAGAAGGAATGTATATAGAAATAAATATGTATATATTAAAATGTGTCTGGAGAAACATTTACCAAAATGTTAACAATGGTAATCTTTGGCTAGCAGATTTATGGGTACTTATTTTTTTCTTTATGCTTCTCTGTATTTTCTAATTTTCTTACAATTAGTAACTATTATATAAGTAGTGGATCTAAGAACTTAGAAGAGTACTGCGACACACATGGGCTCAAAAATGGCCAGCTATCGTTAATAAAGCAAAAACTGAAGCAAGATATCATCCCCTCAATAAGTCTTCTGACCTTTCTTGTTTCTGGACATATGAATGGATGCTGCTGTTTGGAGGAAAGTCATGAAAATGAAGTTAACAATGTCCATGGCAGACTTCCCACTCCAAAGCCAAATGAAAGGTCAGAACTTAGAGGAACAGGTCATTATATATGTTTATGATTTAGTGCTGGAAAGGGTTGCCCAGCCATGGGAAACCTCAGCTAACATGATGATTTTGTAAAGCAAATCAGAATGAAATTTGTGGGTCTTACATAAAATTAATACATAAAATACCATCTACCTTCCTAGCTAATATGAATTATGAGGTTGTCTTGAAGAATAAATACCTCCCAACAGAATGCCCAGATCCAGCAAAGCTAAGAAGGTAGGTGGTATTTTATGTATTAATTTTATGTAAGACCAACAAATTTCATTCTGATTTCCTTTACCTTCCTAGCTAGTATGAATTATGGGGTTGTCTTGAAGAATAAATACCTCCCAGTAGAATGCCCAGATCCAACAAAGCTTTGAAAACAAAGACCTTGGAAAAATCACCACAAACGTTTAACCAAAATTATCATTTCTATAATTGCAGGCTACCACAGATAAATGCATTTATATTTACTCCTGAAGAAACTCTGCATGTTTTCAAGAATCCTTTGAATTCAGTTAAATCTGGTAACAGAATGTCGTTACTTAAAATGAGTGTCAATGTTCCTATAATATCAACTACAGGGTCAAGGGACCTCCTAGAGAAAAAGAGACTGAAGTTCACTGCTCATAAATAAATAATTCAGGGAATTTGAGCTTTGAAGAGGATGAGTTTTTTTGTTGTCTCCACTCATGCTTATAGATTTCTAGTAACACTTTTCCATCTCTCTGTGCTGTAATATACAATCTAATGCTTGGGAACATTTTCAAAGCTTTGGTAGTCTTAAATTTCTTGTAAATCTGATAAACTTCATTTACACTGATTTCTTAAGGAACAACAAAATATTCTGTTGATGATCCAGGTTCAAGCACAGCAGTAAAATTTAGCTACCTAACAGTCTTTTTTTGCCACAATATTAGACTTTGCATATTATTTAAAAATTATATATCTTTCAAAATGAACGGCACCTTTATTCCCTCCTCCTCCCCCCTCCCTCCCAAAAGAAAAGATATTAGCTAAAAATACTGGATTTTCATACATTGCAAAAAATGAGGCACAGGAGCTAAAATTCTAATTACTTTTTTTTTTTTTTTTTAATTATGGAAATAATTTGACGTCAAGCTTATATCAACACTTTCATATTCTGGGTCTGACTGAACACAATTTTGTGAAAGCAAGGAAAGTTAGTGTTGTTGCCTTCTGATTAATATAGAACTTTAAAAATTAAAAAAATAAAGCCATTTATTAAGTAGACCAAAAATTAGAGGTGAGGTGGGAAGGAAAGTCAGGAGGCGAGGACACAGTGTCTAGGATGACCCTCAGTTTCCTTTCTCACAGTTTTTTAAAAAATGGAATTCCTTCACTACTTTGTGTTGCCTGAGAACCACTATGGTCTTATAAAGTCTGTAACAGTAATTACATTTAATCACCACAAGTACATTTGTCTTAAACCTATAAATACTAAGTTAAGTAATACTAAACTATCTCAATTGGCTTATTTGTGAAAAGAAAAATATATTATATATTTATATTTATATAAAGTTAAGTAACACTGAGGGCAGAGGAAAGGGAATGAGAAGCAGTGCATAATCACAGTTTCTCTAGACGCAATAACCAAATCGGGGTCTTGCTCAAGCCACCTGGTCAAGCAGTATCTGAGGAAGAGTCATAGGAGGCAGAGACGATGAAATTGCCACTGTTGGAGTGGCCAGCCACGGACTGAGCAGCCTGCTGGCTCAGGTTGTTGCAGATAAGCACCAGCTGGTTGCTCTGGGCCTCAGACAAGGTGCTGCAGCTCTGATACACACTGAAGTTGGTTTTCCTGCCAGGGATGTTGCCCTTCTCACACATGGTCTTCACCATCTTGGCCAGCTTGTTCTTGCCGAGGGCCTGGCAGTTGTACCAGTGTAGAGCCGCCAAGTTCACAACTGGCTTGATAGACAAGTAGAAGGGGGCATCCTCATAGCGCATGGCGGGAGGCCGCCGCTGGGCATACTCCTTGTAGTCCTGGACGGGGCAGGTCTGAGGGGCGTGCTGGGTGGCATACACACGGGAGTCTGCACCCCCCCTCTTGGTTTTGGCATTCAGGTCACCAGTGTCTTGACCCATCCACTCCAAGTACTCCAGGCCTGTTTCTGTTACCCGGAGCCGGATGTCACCCCATTTCAAGGTAGAGCCATGGAAGCCTGTGCAGTGCCCAAAAGCTTTTGTGTTGTTGAGCCAGACAAGGTTGAGCAGACCCTCAGGGTTATAGCGGCTTAGTAGTCCCCTTTTCCGCAGAATGAGCTCATCGGCGAAGGTGAGTTTCATGGACTTGTGTGGCTTATTTCCTTTTCCTTTGCAGCGGAGTTCAATTTGTTTCTGTTTCAGGGCCTCTTGGGAACGCTTGAATTCCTTGTCCCTGGTGATACTGTAGCCATACCTGTGTTCTTTCAGGTACCGCTCAAGACCACACTGGTAATTGGCCAAGCTGTTGGGTTCATATTCAGACCCGTCCTTCTGCCTGGCATCAACAAAGAAAGAGGCAAGGTAGGCATCCAACTCCTTGCAAGGGATAACATAAATCTCTCTTGTTTCCGAAGGATACTTGGAGATGAGGAACTCACGGAAATTGCGGAGCGCAGTCTGCGTGCTCCTGATGGTTTTCTCATTCTGCTCCCTGCTGAGCTCAGCTGCTCTTTCATCCTGGTCTGCAACAAATTGGGGAGGGAGGGATAGAGAGGGTGTTGATGAGTTCAAACAATGCATTTTCTACTCTGAAATAAAGTTTCCTTTTATAACGAAAAGGGAAAGAAGGAACTGATTTTACAGAGATCACTGATAAACGTTACTTACATTCCTGCCACATTATAATAGCCAACTTCAGTTTCCAAATGATGTATTAGACAAGACTATGGCCCATAACAATCAAAATAAGTTTCTCGTGTCATTGGCACATAGTTTAGGGCACAGAGGTTTGTGGAAAGAGTGAGATCAGAGGAAGACTTTGTTTTAGGAAAAAATGTTAAGACAGAAGTGTGATATTTATCCTACTGCAGCGTTCAAGGGCCCCGTTAAAGTTGACAAACTTATTCTGAATCAGTTCATTTGTGAAACCAGAAGTTGTACTGGTTCCATTTTATTGAACTAAATTAAAGTATTTGTATTTGTTATTTTAACATATCAATGGAGATCTATATTTAAAACTTAGTAAACACATCAATTATGGCAGCTAATTCGACCCTTGCTCTTCCACAGCAATTCAGGTAAACACAGTTTACAAATATTTTGTATATAATTACAGGGCACTTTGTAATGAGTGATGAAAATACTTGGTATTTTGGTCAGTAATGAAGATAAAACTTCATAGTTCTATAAAGATAGAAGAATGAAATTTGAATTAGGCAATTCTATTCAAGATGTAAGGAAATGAGATATGTTTCCTGGATAAATCTTTTTATTTTATTAATTTATTATTTATATTCTGCCACCAAGGACCTGAGTTGCCTCTTTCCATTATGGATCACCAATGATTAAGTAATGCTACTCTAGAAAGTGGGTATCATATATTTTGTGTTTAAAAATCACTCAGGATGCTCAATCAAAATGTAGATTCCCAGGTGTCGGACCTAGGAATCTGCCTTTTAATGTTCATGCTGAGGGTTGAGAGAATACACTTTGAAAAATAAAATTCTATAGTCCATGCAGAAACAGAGTAAATGCTTTTCTATTTTACTTGATTTTTCACAATGGTTAATTTAAATGTTTAAATTTCATTTCAATAATATATAATTTAAAGTTCAGATCTTAACATTAATAATGATAGACTTGAAAAATATTTTGTGTAAAAAAGATCTAGCAGGAAAAAAAAAAAATCACCACTATTAGGTTAGACAGGGTCTGCGTAAAACTCAAAAACAAACCCTAAAAGTAAAACTACACAACAGAAAACTAGGCTAACCTATTGATTTGTTGAGAGGTAAATATAAGAGGTCAATTAAGACAATATAAAAACTAAATTTCTGATTCTAAAGTATAAGGTATAAGAATTTTGTTTATCCCAATTATCTTATTTTGGAACCCTTTAATTTGTAAGGTTGCTCAGTGAGAGTCTAAAATTTTCTAATAAACTGAATTTTATTCACAAAACACATTAATTTTTGTATTATTGTACACATTTATGAACAACCATGTTATTTTTAAATGACAATTCTAAGGTATAAAACTGCCAATATTCATATAAGTTCATAAAATGAAATGAATTAAAATATGGTAAGCTAGCTAATGAGGTATTTGTTATAGGCACATTTTTGAGAGATCACATTTCCAAAATTCAAATATACAAAAGTATATTTTATGCTTCAAGAGACTTAAATTTCAGTTACGTTATTTTCTTTCTGTTGAAATTGTTTATATATCAACAAAAAAGGATGTGTATCTTTTCATCAAAAGTTTGGAAGGCACAGGTTGTACTGTTCTATTTACGTGGCAGACCACTGGGTCCAGCACATTGGCTTATTCTGGCAACTTGGTTAAATATCTATCAGAGCGGTCTTCAAACTGAGGTACATGAAGGCTTTCCAAGAAATACACATTCACAGACAATTTTAGGGGGAAAAATATCCAGTTCCTCAACTTCCACATGAACCCTTTCCTAAAACTTATTTCCCTGAGATAAAGACAGAGTTTGCATTTGTTGTTGTTCCATATCTACAACAGTCCGTGCTTAGGGGTGTAAAAGACTTTGGGGAGACAAAGAAAACTTATAAATCAACTATTAAATCCACAGGACTCCCTGTCCTTCACATATTCTGATAAAGGTGAAATTTGCCATTAGAAACAGGGTATTTGGGCCAGAGTTAGGGTATTCTAAATACAGGACAGCTGGTGTGGTGTAGGTTATTGAGGTGGATTCTTTTAACTATTCAAGATAAAGGAGATTAACCCATGGCTTAAAATTTCATTTCTTTTTTTTTTCAGATTCAGTGTGCTTTACTCACAAATCATATAATGCAAGATTGATTTTAGTTTCTGTCAATCCTCATCTTTAAAAAATTTGATAAAATTCAATGTTTTCTACATCCTTTTAATAAAAATAAACTGATTAAAACATGACGTAAACGTTTGGATGTCAATTTTAAAATGAGCAGGGGGTGAATATAGTTTATTCAAAATTCTTTTAAGGGGGTATATGAGGAAAAAAAAGGTTAAGTCCGTTGGACTTCAGTAAGTGGCATTCGTCAGTGTGAACAGGTAAAGAAGATGATCAAGGGGTCCAGAGTGCTGATGGGCATGTCTTTCACCAGCAAGGGTTCCTTGGGTGAAGAGGCCAGCTCTCCTGCTTCTGCATCTCCTCCAGATTTCTAAGCACCATGCTAACACAGTAGCAATGGACTGACACATCAGCACTACTTCAACTCATCCCTCCTTTCTACTAGGCGTCAATCGTAGTTAAGAAGTAGCCATTCCATGTCTAGGAAAATAAAACTAAACAAAAATACTAAACTGTCATGTCTCTTCCTAACAGTGTGGAGTGTGGCACAATAGGGCGGTGAGAGGGTACAGAAGTCCTCATGCGTTTGCATGAATTGGGGTAAGAAAACGGCTTTAAAGTCAAGCAAGAAGAATATGTCTTGCAGCTAATAAAATCAAATAAGACAATGGAAGCTATTAAAATTACCTTGCATTTATCTCAAGTTTTAGAAAATTTCCTGATCCACTTCCTTTTGAAAATTTTTTATTAGGTATAACATGCATACAATAAAGAAGACAAGTCATAAGAGCATGGGAGTAATTTTCACAAATTGAACACACCTGTGCATTCAGCACCCAGCACAAGAAAAGAATATCCAGAACAGCCCAGAAACCTTCCTCATGTCCTCTTCCTCCAGCCACTACGTCTCACCAAGAATAACCACTATCCTGATTTCAAACATCACAAATTCATTTGGCCTATTATAGTAACTTATAGAGTGAAGTCTTAGAGGATGAACTCTTCTATGTCAGGTTTCTTTTGCTCAACATTAGGTCTGTAAGTTTCTCCATGCAGTTGTAAAGTATTGATACTCATTGCTGTATAAGAGTTCAAGTGAATATATCACAATTTATTTTTTCATTCTATTGAACATTTGGGTAGTTTCCAGATTTTGGCTATTTCCAATAAAATTGTTATGGACATTCTAGTATGTGTCTTTTGGTGATCATGTGGATGCATTTCTACTGCATGTATGCTTAGGAGTGGAATTGCTGGGTCATAGAAGGTCATATGTTCAGCTTTAGTAGACACTGGCAACCAAAGTAGCTGTACCAATTTACTATTCGCACCATGAATGTGTGAGCGTTCAGGTTGTTCCCTATCTTTGGTAACACGATATAATGTTAGTCTTTTTTATTTTAGACATTCTTGGTGGGTAGGCAGTAGCACCACACTGTGGTTTTCATTTTCTTTTCCTGATGACTAATAAAGTTGAACACCTCTTCATATGTTATTAGCTGTGTGAGTAGCTTCTTTGGTGAAGTGCCTATTCAAGTCTTTCACCCATTTTTCTAATCTGTTGTCTGCCTTTTTCTTACTGTTTGTAGGAGGTTTTAACATATTCTGGATATAAGTCTTTGTCAGATAAATGTGTTGCAAATATCTTTTCACAGTCTCTGGCTTGCCTTTTCACTTTCTCAGTGGTGTCTTTTGATGAACAAGAGTTCTTAATATATCCCAATTTATCAGTTTTCTCTTTATGATTCATGCTTCTTCCATTCTTTTTAAGAAACCTTGCCTATTTCAAAGTCATGAAGATCTATTTTCTTCCCTAAGTTTTACATTCAGATCTGCCTTCCACCTAAAACTGATGTTTTTAATGTCAAGAGATAGGAATTAAGATTCTTTTTTTCAATATGATACATGATCTATATTTTATTTTAATTGATAAAATTTGAATAGGCAATATAAGCATATAGAACAACAGCGTAAAAAGCTACAAATGGGTATAGAATAAAAGTAAGCTTTCCTCCCATCCCATCACCTTATCACCAAGTTTCTTTATGCATAGAAAACAATGTTATCAACATATTGGTTATAATTTGGGAGAATTTTCTAAGTGTACATACAATGTCTTTTCTTTTAAAAAAGGGGGAGAGGAATATACCATATACCCTATTCTATACTCTGCTTTTTATCCTTAATAATATATTAGCAATAGTTCTACACCAATATATACACAGTTGCTTTAATTTTTTCTACTCTGTGGTGCCAAACAGGGTCCAGGGAAGCTCTCATACCAACCCACCCTCTTCATTCCAGTTCTTCAAAAAGTGACTGCAAATTTTGCTGCTCAGCATGTACCACCTCAGTGGAAAGCTGAGATCTCCTGGAGCCATCCTCAAGTCCCAGTCTCGTCAATTAACACTGCATTTGGCAGTCCTTCTTTATATACTGTGGCTCTGGGTTACAGAAGACTTCTAGTTTTATTTTTTTTTTATTTTGTTTCTGTTTCTTCTTATTATTTTTAAGTGATTTCAGAGAGGAGAAATGGGTGGAGATATCTTTGTTCTGTGTTTTCAAAGCCACAATTCTAATCCAGTTCTTTGCATTTGAGTAATATTGCTATAACTTCTAGCCCCTAACCTGGTGTCTTGCATATAATAGGGACTCCATAAGGGTTTGTTGAATGTTTTCTGATCATACAAAATCTACAATATGAAAAGTTTCCTTCCTGATGATTCTGGCATTCATCAACAGCTCAGTAGTCAAATTACATTACGATTTTGTTTGAATTTGGTAAGAAATATAGCTTAGGTTGTAAATAACTCTGCTGTTTATCTAATGCTGATAAGCAAAATATTTTTTCAACACAAAGAAACGGACACATAACATAACAATCATTTTCATTTTTCTCAAGAGAAGCAGTTATATGGTTCAGCAGACAAAGTCACTGTTACTAATGGAAAAAAAACATGCACTGAATGGGCAAAATGGACTTAATATACCAAGAAGTTGTGATTAATAACAAATTCTAAAAACTGAATGTTGGTAAAATCCCAAAGGCCTAGAAAACAGAATGAAGAAGACAGGGTAGTAGCCAGAAACATGCAAATGCAAGTTATCTTTTCTAAGCAGAGCAAGTATTTAACAATTAGAAATGAGATTGTACAGACAGTGGATGAGCAGGCATCAGAACATTTCCTATGGCTCCCATTAGGCTACATACCCAACAGCCTAATCAATATACATATCTGCACATAAAATGTAACTTAGGATCTGTCTCCACAAATCTGTTCTTCCTCCTAGTCAGTTTCTCCACCAGCTACCCATTCGCGCTCTCTCTCTTTCAAACCTATTCAATCAAGTCCTGCTGAGTCACCTCATTCATTCAAACACACAGGGAATAGCTAGTTCATGTCAGGAATTAAGTAGCTGGGTTTACATGATGAGTGCAATGCAGTCTTTGCTTTTAAAGAACTTACCATCTAGTGGGGTAAAATAGACAATGACAAACAAGTCCATCTTAAATAGACAAACTGGGATAAGTACCAAGAAGAACAATAACAGGAAGCTGTGCGACAGAATGACAGTGACTCATTTAAGGATGGGCGTTCTGGGAAGTCCCCTCTAGGAAGAAGACCTTTTAGCTGAGACCTGAAAACAGAGAAGCCAGGTATGCACAGAGTGAAAGGAGGAGCAGAGGGAACAAAGTCCAAGAAACTGAAAGAATATGCATAGAGTGAAGTGAGCAAGAGGGAGACTGGTGCAAGGGGATGTTTGGAAGCTCACCGGGGCCAGATGATGAAATACTTCATCGGCGTTAATAATGATTTTGGATTTCATCCTAAGAAAATAAGTTTTAAGCTACATGGTCAAATTTTACCGCTCTGTTATGATATAAACCTACCCATCTCCTTCCATGCTAAGAAAAATCTTCAAAAAACTCTGCTTTGTGTGAGTGGGGGTTTTTCTTTTCTCTTTCTAGAAATGAGGGCAGGGACTGAGTTGACATCTAGATGATTTAGTGCAAAAGATTTGCAGACAATGGAGGTCAGAGCCAGAGGGAACAAGGGAGTGTGCAAATCAATCACCATCAAAATTTTGAAGAAAATTTGAGGGAAGTTTCAGAGTTTGTAAAAACTATGGGATAGAAGTTTGAGCTAATCTTATCTAGATCTCAAGGACGAGAAGATACCAGCTGCTATATGAATTACACTTACATTGGCCTGTCATATTTACTTCATTCCATTTCACTATTCTTTAGACTGTGACCTCCTTGAGGAGTAGGGAATGCTCAGCAACAGACAGCCTAAGTGAAGTTTTTAACCAGACAGCTTTTCTATACTTATTTACATAGCTTCCATGCCCCATTAATTCAATTATTTTTCATGCATTTGTCACCTTACCCAATCAATGTATAAAAATTGACTGAATAAATACATGACTGTTAAAGGAATTTTAAATTCACAGGTCTTCCATATATACTTCAAATGACTGAACGTCCCAAGCTTTGACCTGAATATATTAGGAAAGGAAGAACTTCTGGACATGTTTCACGTTCAAAAATGCATGTTTACAGTTTCGGTCTCTTCCCTGGACCTTTCACTAATTTTAGCTCCCCATTACCCATACAGCATACCCTGATGGGCTACAATTTTTAGGGGTCCTTGCTGTCACTGCCATGCTACTATGGTTTTGGTTATATGTAGGGAGGGTTGATAAATTCTCTCTGTAGAAGTCATGAGTGGCCTTGGTTCTTTGAAAGAGTGGTCACTTATTTCTAGCCTGTGCCATTCAAAAAAGCCTTAATATTTACCATTTACAATTTACTCTAAGCGTCTCAAAAGGAGGAACCATCCCATAAAACCCAGTACAGTGAAATGACCCCTCAATAAATGCAGTCAACAGATTGAAAGGTGTGGTTACTGACTTCTAGAATACCTGCAACCTGGAGAGGGGGCCGCCAAGGAAGAGCCTGAGCACCAGTTCAAGAATGCTTACTGACAGTCGGAGTAAAGGTTTTTAAGCAAACAGCTTTTCTGTACTTATTTACATAGTCTCCATGCTCCATTATTAATTCGATTATTTCCTCCCTTGTTAGGAGATGGCATGGAAAAACATGTAATTAGCACAGTATCTTATGTTCTCATTTAATTGGAAGAGTTTCATGTAAGATTTAAATTCAGATACATTTGTTTCTACTGCTGCAATACCCAGTTTTAAAAAAACAAACTTAGCAATCATATCCCTTTTGTGGTTTTATTAAGGCAATATATCTGAAGCAATGAGTAACATTTCCTGATGTTTAATTTCTCCTTTATTATTTTCATTTCAGAGATGAATATTTTATCTAGCTTTTCACTTAGTAGGAAAAAGATAAGATGTTCAAATTTTCTTCATAAACCAGTGAATAATAAGTCCATGAATCTTTTAAATAAGAATGTATTTTAAATTTGAAAAGTTAAAAAAAAATCTGGTGAGTATATTTATATTTATGACACTATAGTTGGAATTACTATTTAACCAGCACTTGTGACAAGCCAATGTGCTCCCTAGCATTCCATGACGATCTGTGGGGTATTGTTAAAGGCAAGTCCCTGATGGTTATGATAAATGATTACAATATAGCTGGAGGTACAAGCTAACATAAAACTAACTAAAAAGATCACACAAGACACTGCAACTAGGCACTAAGTTGTGTAGTATGTGTTCTAGGTCCTACGGGAATTCAAGAAGAAAAACAACAACGAGGGAGCAATGTCAATGGAGCTTGAGCTGTGTTGGAGCTCTATTCCATGGAGGAACTAGGATTTGGGTTAGGCTTTAAAGGATGGGTATCATTTTGTTAAGCAGAACAGGAAGGTAGGGCAAGATACTGCAAATGGAAAGAGATGGGAAGGAATGTGTCTTGTGCTCATGAGGACTGTGAAATCCCTATCCTGGATTGGGGGTGGGGGAAAGGTTAGAACGGGGATAAAGGTAAACCAGTAGGATGGGCACAAAAATGATCTTATGTAGGAATTATAAACATACACACAAAGGAAAGGAGACTGCCCTTGTTAAGTCTCTTCAGAGTCAGTTGTGGGCAGGGCAAGTGACGTAAACATCTGTAATAATGGTATGAAATGACAGACCAACTGAAAGCTTTTCCCATGGGTAGTTCCTTAAGAAAAAGGACCTACCCCAGCCTTCACACAAACTGCTGCCAGATAACATCTTTCTCATACTATCAGGATAAAGATTAAACAAATAATGCATTCAAAAGTCTATTCTAGAATTAATATATTTGTAAAATCATGGGATAGCTTTTTCCCCCCACCTCCAACCTCTATTTCAAAGTGAGATTATACTGACATTATGGTTTTGTCCATTAGGTGCTTACTTTCACCATGGATATATTAATTTGTAAGAAGAGAAATTTTCTTATAGCCCTTTTTATTTTTATGATTGAAGAAAATAACCTTGGTATTTTAAAAAAATATGATGCCTGGTTGGTGATCTTAGGAAATTTACTTATTTGTCAGGGGTTACAAAAATCATATTTGCTAACATTCATGTTGCATCTTTTAAAACAGCAATAGTTCCTAATACCTTCAATTCTTTGGGGAAAAAAAATAATGAATTATGTTTACTTTAACATTGGAAAACAGATAACCTCAAAACACCATAGAATGTATTCGCGTCAATGACTTCATTCTCCTCTAAACACCAAAATCTGTGCACATTTTTATGCCTTCTCATAGAACTTTAAAATGCAAGCTATTTTCTAGGACTGTTAACATCACTAATTGAAGCCAGATTTATATGCTATTATAGTTATCTGAACAGCAAATTATTTTTATGCTTGGTTAATCTTTTCCAATGGTGGAAGTAAAACACATTTGTTACACACACATTCAGGAGCATTACAATTGAGAATAATAGTACCAGTTATTCCAGTATGACTTCTGATAGCATTTTTCACTGAAGCAGAAATCACTTAAATAAATGTTAGTTATCTGCTCATTTCTCCTGGATGTATGTTGTGCAACTCAAATGCCTTTGGAGAATTTTCTCCTTAATAAAATTTAGAAATAAGAAATAGAGCACAGAAGAGACTAGTATTTATTAAGCAAACACAGGGGACCCAAAGTACAGGGAAAAAACCCTTTCTCTTTCTCATTTGTATCAAGTGTTGTCTCTCCATATGAATTAATTCAGGTCAGAAAACTGCATATATTGGAAAGTGGAGATGAGATATCACATGTGCAAAAGAGACCAGACACTGGCCTTGCAGATCCTCATCACAAGGAATTAATTTATGGCCAACGGGATGCAGAAATCTGCATTTCTAACAAGTCCTTAGATGGTCTTAGTATAGGTGTGGTCCAGCAGACCAAGCTTTTGAGAAATAGTGCTTTATCTCTCCCTTCATCCAGAACACTTAGAAAAGGACTCTTCTTCCCTCCAAAAAACCTCAGCCCAAATCCTTCAAGAAAACCTTCCCTGATTCCACCAGGCCAACTGAAGCACCCATCCACCCCCATGTCTCCCATGTACTGCCTCTGTTACAGCACCTGCCACACTACTGACATGGCTGATTTTCTAGTCTGACATTTTTTATTCCCCAGGCAGAACAGTTGCTCAATAAATATTTGATAGAAGAAAGAATGCATTAAAGAAGTATTTCCCTCTGAAGACCACTGGATTCAGCCTTTTCCTTTTGCAAATTCTCCAAAATTATTCTTAAGTTTACCACTATTTCCTCAACTTCCAGAGACAAATTCTCAAAATTTATCTTACTTGAGCCCTTTCAGGGCACTGGACACAAGTAGGGGATCGAATGGTTAATAGCTCCAGCTTTGCCACTAAGAATGCCTGAGTTCAAATCCCAGCTCTGCCACTAAACTAGCTATTTGAATCCATGTAAGCTTTTTTTTTAAACCTAAGCCTTAGATTCTTCAATTGTAAAATGGACATAATAATTGTACCTACCTATTTCTTAAGAGTTGTATGAGGAGTGAATGAGATAGGAAAGTAAACCACTTTGTGCAGTGTTGGGCACATACAGTTCAACCCTTTCCCCTCCAACCTATCAACAAGGTACTCAAAGAATGATGAACGTTTTGCTGCTTAGAAGATGTGTTCCAATCCACTAAGCCAATCATGGTCTTTCTACTTCACTGGAGTTTCTCCTCTACTGATGCTTTAATTTATAGCAAATATTTACTAATTCTTCAAAACTAGATTCTATAAGGGCTACCAAGATTAGGCATCTGTGCATAACTGAATAGATCTTGTCCACTGACATGTGAACAAACTGAGTTAATATCTATATCTAAAATAGCTCTTGGGATACCTTATATATTCCGTAAGACCCAAAACTTTATGATTTGATATTTGTGCCAATATAAGAAAAGATACTGTGTGACTATGAATTCAGTACAATACTAAACAATCTAACCATGGAATTCTCCTAAAAATGCTGCAAGATAGCTCTGGGCTAGCTCCATGCATGTTCTTAGAAAGGACTTTACGTACAAAGGAGATGTAATATCAAGTGAAGACACAGAAGCAAAGGGGAGAGCAGATGAAAGGAGGGAATAAAATCTAATCTCAAATCTCATACTTAATTTCAAGTCACAGGAAAGTGAGCATTCTGTACCAGAGCAAAGGTGAAAGAAGAAGAGAACAAGAGAACAATAAGCAGCACTTCAGTCTTGACCAAAATATATTCTTAAATCAACTTTAGAATGCAGCCAAATTTTCAGGCTCAGCAGCATGAAAGCCACATGACTGTAATTAATGTAATAAATCATGCTGTGGACTTTTCTATAAAATCTGACAGTACTCATTGATACATTGCCTATTAGAGACTGTAGAGATTTCTCTCCCACTTTTTTTTTTTTTTTTAATTATACTGCCAAAGACACTGAATCAAGGGAATCCTCTTCTGATGTGTCTGAAATATCTGCTGCTGGTGTAATACATAAAATCTATAATGAGTTGCTGTCATCAGACTTTGACATACAAAACATATCCAATTTCCAAAAAGAATCTTGTTTTTAACTCTCGCTTTCTTTGACTTCAGGCACTCGTAGAAGATACATAGATTCATTATAGATGTGCCGTTTATATTTTCTACAGTTTCAGTCACGAAGAAATAGCTTTACATATGTGACCGTCCTTTTCAGTTCATTCTTAGATGACTACATTAGTGTATAAGCCAGAATATTGTTAAACAAGCATTATTTCACCAACCTATACAAATTCTTCATTGTTTCCAACATCTGACTCTTAAGAAAGCATTTTATTGAACATTAAATCATTTTCAAAAGTAAAAATTAGCCCTTGCACAGTTCAGGAATTCAGCCATGACTGCGTTTCATCTCAATGAGTTAATAAACTCTTAAATGTACTTTGCATAAGTATCTTCGAATTTAGGAATATCTGAAGCTGAAAAACAGATGTTTTATAGGGTAACTATTCACATGAGGAAAAGGTTATTTTATGTATTTTCCCCTAATAAAAATAACTTATTTTTATCATAAAAGTGATACATATTTAATATAAAATTTCCCCAGAAAACACAGAAAAATATAAAAAAGAAAGCAAAAACTGCCCATAAATTCATCATCCAAAGATAGCCATTGGATGCATTTTGGTGTATATCTTTCCAATTTAAAAACTAATTAAAAATATTACTCTTTAACTACCAAAAGCCTAGTCCATTCTGTCTTAACTGTACACTTCTTTTTTGTATCTTATTTTACTTTTCTCAGGAATACTGCTTTGTCATATGTTCAAGAGAAAAAAACTCTGTCAACACAGTAATGCCTGGATAAGTTACTATTTCAGACCTATTCTTTTTTATCTAAAATGATATATTTTAAGATTTGAATAAGGATTTGACATTGATTTATTATCCATCAGTGACACAGAAATTCCTTTCTTAACTACTGAGAATTCCCAGGGGCCACTTGCCCTCATTCAAACTGTTCTCCACAGCAACTTAAGTGAGCTTTCTAAACTGCAAATCTGTTCATGTTACTCCCTTGCTTAAAATCTGTCCATGAATTCTTAATGTCCTTAGGTAAAAGTTCAATCCTCAATATTTCCCACAAAGCTTTGGTTTGCCTCATCAAGCTCACGGTTTCCTTCCCTCTAGCCACAGTGGCCTCCGTTCACATTTTCAGATGCACTTTTCTTTCAGTATTTCCAGGGTATCTCCTCTCTGTTTGCAAAAGCTGATCCCTCTATCAAAAACACACTACTGGCCTACATTTCCAGACCCCTCATCTTCATTCCCAGCCAAATGTCCCCTCACTTCCAAATAATCCCCTGTTCTTTTCTATCATGGCATTTCTACCAGTTTGCAACGATCGATTTGTGTGATTATTTGACTGTTTCCCACTGGAATGTAAGCTCGATGAGGGTAGGGCATTCATTAATATTTGTTAAAGTGAATTAATTTGATTTTCAGAAAACATACACTAAAACTATATTTTAAAAATGTAAAGTCAAAAGAAAACAAAATTAAAGTTATCTCCTTTTCCTTTCTAGAAATTCTAGTATTTGCATATTTACTTCAACATTCAACAAAAATATATTGAGTACCTACAGCGTAGTAGGCACTGCTTTAGGCATGTCTGTGTATTTCTTCCTTGACTGTAAGACACTTTGATTTTATTCCCTGTGCAGACAGTTAGATAATGAAAGAAGTTAGAGACTAGAACTAGAAAAGGAAGAATAGGAGCAGAAGTTTTAGCAATGAAATTTTTGGAGGAATAAAGAAAACTGAGGGAAAGTTGGTTTAGCTCCTAGCACAGCACTTCCAGGTAAGAGGGAGGAAACGTAAGAGAAGCTGCACCATCACAAGTGGGCCTAAGGATAAGTCAGAATTCCAGCTTTTCCATCCTCTCAGCATGTAGCCTCCAGCAAGTTTAGTTTCTTCAACTGTCAAGTGGAGTTCATTTTAGCCCTAACTTCATAGAGTTGTGAGAACTGGGTTTAACATAAGTTAGTGAGATAATAAGCACTCTCTACATGTTTTCCATTATTATGCAGTAAGCAGAGAGAGTTAACTGCATATGACTCTATGCTCTAAAGTTTGGAGGTTAAATAAGCATCACCCTTTATTAACAGTTCATTGGTCTGTAAGTCAGAACTGTATTTGAAAAGCACTTTTCATGAGTTTGCTGAAATTCTACGGCGTCACTGACCAAGAACCCAAATACAACAAGGTCTAGGAAACATGAGATGAATTTGAAAGGAAATGCTATACCACAGTAGAAACAGTTATTACAAACTTTTTATTAGGAACCATATCTTCATTTAAATTTACATTCAATTTACCTGATGGCATATCTTAATTAGAAATGATCAAAATATGAAGGTAGCTTTTACTGAAGATGCATAATAAAGTTAAAACACAAAGGAGTTATTAATAAACCTGAAATAAAAGATGCATAGCACACAAAGCAAAAGAAAAACATATAAGACATAAAATGGAAATATACAAAACTCTAATAAATTACCGCCTTCCCTTCTGAGTTAGGCTATTAATATTCATTAAATTCCATCCAAGAAGTAATAACCTAATGGCTAGAAGGATGCTAATTTCTCTAAGCGGGTCAGTGGATGATAAAACATTTTTTAAAAGTTAATTTTAAAAATAAAAATTAGAGTACTTTTATACAGATTAGTATTCTATTACCAAGTATAGACACAAAACAGGAAAATAAAGTTTTTTCTAAATGATAAAATGGCTGCTCCCCACTACATCAAATAATAATTCAGCAGCATTAGTTATAACAGTATACAAAGTGTTAAAAAGCTAATAATAATCTGTAACATAAACTGTAATATAGAGTCTAAAAATTCTGTAAAATCTATTTCAGGCATTATTTTTAAGTTAGATATAAAATATTCATTGAACCAAACACTAAAGTCAAATTTATAGAAACAGTACATTCTAGTATTATAAGGATTCTTTATTTTTACTGCTGAATGAAGGGGGAAAATTTAAGGAACAAGTTATTGAAAAAAAATTTCCACCATAATTAGTCATCTTTGCCAGGGGTCTCTGAATTTTTTTTGATTGTGTACCTCTATATGTAAAAATGTTTTTGAGTAGCAAAACAATTTACAAATTATATACATGTCCTACTGCCAACCGATATATTTAGTTAGTAAAGCTTAATTTTTGCTTAGTTTAGATTTTTAAAAAATAGGAAATATAATATTTTCTTCTGGTACCTCAATGGATCATTGTGTGGCCATGCGGAAGAGCTCCAAGCCATATCAATCAGAGATACAGCTTCAGTCACTCCATTACATACTATTCTGAATTAAAGTCTAATTGTTTTTCTATTATTATAGTTATGTGTACTTTTATAGAAAATTTAATAAAATTCTGTTTGTATCTATCACCTTGAAAGATGAAGTTAGGAGGTCAAGTAAGAGGTTCTCTTATGGATGACAAGTAGAGTTAAAGCAAAAGATCTAATATTCACTGGTCACTGCTAACTTGACTGAAAAAACGTGTGTCCCCAAATGTTTTATTAAATGTGACAGAAACATACATAAAGATGCTCAATATTGTTAGTCATTAGAGAAATGCAAATCAAAACCATAATGAGATAACACTTCACACTCACTAGGATGGGTATCATCAAAAAGATAAGACAATAACTCTCATACAGGGCTGGTGGGAATGTAAAATTGGAAAACAATTTGCCAGTTCCTCAAAAACATAAATGTTTGACTCAGCAATTTCACACCTAGGTATATAACCAAGATAACAGAAAACAAAACTTGTACACAAATGTTCATAGCAATATTATTCATAATAGCCAAAACAGTAGAAACAATCCAAATGTCCATCAATTGATGAATGAATAAATAATATGTGGCATATACCTCAATCTTTCTAACTACTACCTAATATTCCATTTATATCAGTTCCATTATCTGGAAAGTATCTGCCTATTTAAGAGTATAGCTGCTATTCAGATCCAATCAATTGCTGTCATAAGGGAATTTTCTAGGTTTTGGCCCTGTTTTACCCAGGCTACTTTTTTTTCACTAAGGTGTCATCTCACTGTTTATTCTTGTATCCTGAACCACGGTGACAAATGAATACTACAACTGCCAGTATGCATTGCTATCAAAGTACTTCTAAACTTATATTATCAACAGCTAATAGTTATCAATCACTCACTATGTACCAGGCATGTCTCTCTAAGTGCTTTACCTTTATTAACAGATTGCTCCTCACAACAACCCTATTAGGAACATGCTATCATTTTCCTTATTTTATAGATGAGGACCAGAGAGGTTAAGTAATTTGCCTAATGTCACCCATGTTGGAAGTGTTAAGAGCCAGGCAGTCTGGGTCTAGATGCTTAACTACTATGCTATACAGCTTTTTAAGAATGATATATAGTCTAACATGACAGGTGTATTCTAAAAAACAAAACAAAACAAAACAAAAAAAACCACTTATCAAATATTGCATTATAAAAACAAATGTTTCAATAAGAAATAAAAGGAGGGGTTGAAATGATAAAGTTTTAAACAAAAACAAAATTATTTTTGCCTATATGAATGCTAATATTAAAACTACTTTTAGTGATTTAAGTATATATCTATGCATTAGTCAGACAAAAAGGGTGCTGATGCAAAGTTCCAGAAATCTGTTGGTTTTTATAAAGAGTATTTATTTGGAATAGAAGCTTACAGTTACAAGGCCCTGAAGAGTTCAACTCAAGGTACCATAAGAGGTACTTTCTCACCCAAAGTCTGTTGCCACGTGTTGACGCAAGATGGCTGCCAATATCTGCGAGGGTTCAGCCTTCCTTCTTCCTGTTAAGGCTCTGTGGTCTCAGCTTCTTCTTTTTTTTTTTTTTTTTTTTAAGATGTATTATTATTTTTTTAATATTTATTTATGCCCCCCTTGCTGCTTGTGCTTGCTGTGTCCATTTGCTTTGCGTTTTTTTTTCTGTGTCTGTTGCGTCATCTTGCTGCGCCAGCTCACTGCGCCGACGCTGGCCAGCTTGCCTTCATCAGGAGGCCCCAGGAATCGAACCGAGGCCTCCCAATTGGTAAACGGGAGCCTAACCAATTGAGCCACAGCCGCTTCCCTCAGCTTCTTCTGATCTCAGCTGTAGGCTGGCATAAGGCTTGTATCTCTCTCAGGGGCTCTTTTCTTTCCGGGCTTGGCTGCTCTGGTTGCTTCACAAGGTCAGCTGTAGACTATCAGGCTCATCTCTCTTCCCGAGGCCTCTGCCTCAGAGCTGTCTCTCTTCCTCTGTGTTCTTCTTCTCTATGTGTTTACTTCCATGTGAGAGTCTGTTTTATCAGCACCCCAAGGGGGCTGGGACTCAACGCTGAGTCACATTCTAAAGACGTGGTTGAATCAAAGCCCTAATCTTAACAGAATTTAACCAGACATCTCAGTTGAATCTAATACAATCAAAGGATTATTCCACCCAGAGGAACAGACCAGTTTACAAACATAATCGATATCTTTTTGGAATTCATAAATAATATCAAACTGCCACAATCTATAAAAGCTAAGCCATCACCAAGCAAAACTAGCATTTTAATGCATTTTGCTTTTGTTCAAGAGTTAAACCCTTCTTTTCCTATTACCACCAGCAGTCACAGAGCAGGGCTCTAACATATTCTTTTCACTTTCAAAGTTATAATACACAAAGCCTCTTAGAGAAGTTGGGAAGTCAGGGGTACAGCGAGGTGCATTATAGTTAATGGTATTTGGCATTAGACACACCACCTTCCTCAAGTAATCAATCACATTATACCCAATTTTTTAGTTGTGAAAATACTTCTGTAAGTGAAAATGCCTGAACTTTATTCATCAGGACCAACCACATCTTCCAGAATTCAATATTTGAACAGTTGGGTGGCCTCCACCTCCACTCTCCACGCTCACAGCCAGAAGCTTTCAGAGGCTTGACGTTTCTAGCCAGAGGCTTAAAGATGGTGTCGGGGTTGCCAGGGTCAGGGAGGGCAGGGAGCCTAATCATGAGGAATCATCAACCAATGAACATCTTAAAAAAAACTTTGGAGGACAAAGAACTAATGGCAATGTTTTAAAATTGTGATGAATTGTGGCCTAGAACCCTGTTGTTGTTTTTCCAAATCTTAAAGTGCATAAAATCACTCAGATTCGAGTGGATCCTGAGATCTGCATTTCTAACAAGCTCCTAGGTGATGCCCAGGAACTAGGGACCACACTTCCAATAATAGGGACCAAGAGTGCACCATGGTAGGGCTGAGTCCCAGGTGGAGGCCCACCTGTCTGTTGGAACCACACAGAGGCTCTGGGCTTAGGGAGAACTGGATGAGAGAGGGTGGCAGTGAGAAGTGGTGCTGAACCCAAGAGATCAATGAAAAATTTACAACAAGTATACCAGTCAGTGCCTCTCTTTGGAGACCTCTTGACCACCCACCAGCTCTCCACCCCCTCAGGGAAAAGCCTGGAGGGGAAGCAGACCTATTTACACAACGGCAGAAAAAACCAACACCAGATTCTGGTCCTTCATTCAAATATGAACAAGGAGTGTCACTAGGCATCAGAAGGAAACTGGCAGCATTAAAGAGAACGATGGAGAAAAATGAACAGAAAAATTGAAAACATAACTCAGGGGGGAAAAGATAACAAACAAGAAACTTGCAATTAAAATTCTCAGAGTTTTGAGAGATTATTATATTTATAATCCTTAAAAAGGGAATAAGCCCAAAGAGAAAATCTTTTTCAATCATATTTGAGGAAAGATATTTTTAGCCACTTAAGGACTCAAAGTTTACTTCCCATCTAGCCATTCTTGGGAAGTTATTTTGATGGTCTTCTGCAAAATGAGGGGGAAAAGAGGGAAGCATGAGATCCATGGAACAATGGATACAATCCAGGAGCAGCTTGGATATGTGGGTTACCATAGGCTTAAAAAAACAGACCAAACTGCAGCAGGAAGACTGAAAGCCCCAAATGGGAAACAAACAAACAAGCTAACAGATAGGATGAGGGCACACTGCTACCAAAAATTTTAGAAAAACACGCAAAAATTAACAACCACAAGGATAATATTGTATTTAATTGATTCTAAGATGCACTTTTTCACTTTTTAACATCTCGGACACTTGTCTTAAAATTTCCAGAGTACTATACTTTAATTAATTAGTAGTATGCTTTCCTTTCTTTGTGGTGCTTCTTACAATGATGTCTCAGATGCAATGAAATATGTTAATAATAATCATGCCGTAATACGCTATTGAAGCCTTACTCTGTGCCAGGTATTGTTCTCAGTAAGCCCTTTACACGGATTAAGGCATTTATCCACACAACAATCTTTAGGAGGAACATCCTCTCGGGTGTCCCAGAGGTCGTGAAATTCATCAGGATGGAAAGAAATCTAATCCTAGAATACTAATAGCTATGAATAGTATTTACACCATCAAAATAATACAAAAGGAGTTACTGGTTTTGAACACTTAGAGTCAACTTAAGTATAAAGCAGAAAAGACATAGTTATGGTCAGAGAAGAGAATGAAAATAGCAACAACCTTGTGAAGTTAAGATGGTAAGAAGGGAGGAGAGAATAGCGGAGAGAAGGGTTGGGCACTAATCTTCTCATTCTTAGATGAAAGGAGTATGTTTATTTCCTTTTTCATTATTTTAAATTTTCTCTTCATTATTCCTGTATTTTAATAACGTGACAATCAAATACTGGAAAGTTAGTGAAAAATTAATAAAATCCTCATCTTTCATTTTAAGGAGTTTGTGGATATTTTCTGAAGTAGATAAATCAAGGGAAGCAGATGTGGCTCAAGCGATGGCTCCCATCTACCATATGGGAGGTCCCGGGTTCGTTTCCCGGGGCCTCCTGGTGAAAGCAAGCTGCCCCACACGGAGAGCTGGGTGGAGCAAGAAAAAGAGACAAAGAGGAGAGACAATGAGAGACACAACATACCAGGGAGCTGAGGTGGCTCAAGCGATTGAGTGCCTCTCTTCCAAATCAGAGGTCCCAGGATCGGTTCCTGGTGCCTCCTAAAGAGAAGACAAGGAGACACAGAGAACACACAGCAAGTGGACACAGAGAGCAGACAGTGAGCCCACACACACAAAAAACAACAACGGGGGTGGGTGGGTGGGTGGAATAAATAAATTTAAAAAAGAAACACAGGTATAAGCAATTTGTTTAGAATTCTGGAAGAATAAAAAATAGGTTGAAAACAAAGTTTCCATTGAAGAGTACAATTACGGGGTGATATGGGCTGAGGTGAGGGACTGATAGTGTTCAGCAATACTATTTTGATTGCCATGCACATGTGCTACCTTGATAAAAATAAAGAAAATTGAAAAGGGCAGTAATAATTGTTTTTGTCTAAGAAAACAATTCTGCATATTTTGAGGCAGCACAGATACGTGTATCATAACTAGCACCAATAAACCAACTAAGGTGCATCAGTTATTAAGCCAGATATACTCAATTGTAAATCTGATCACTCTTCTCACCTAAAATAAAGCTTAAAAATCACCTTGTAGGTGATAGAAGCATAATTTATTCTTTTTACCCCACTCTACAAATCCTTCTGGTTCTAATACACTCTTACGGAGACAAAAGCTATCAGTTACATAAATATGATCTAGATAGAAAGAACAGCTATAGGAGGACCTAAAATGAAGTGGATTACCTGCACTTAGAGACCTGACACGGGCAGGCAGTGGGCTCGGTGAGGAGAGGAAAAAGACAGAGGCTTCCTGGCATGAGAAAAGAACTTGAGACAGCATTTGAATTCACAGAACACTGAAACTGGAGGCTTCTGTGACCCAACACTGAACTGTCTTCCCTGGAGCCAGGCGTTATTTCATTTCTGCAGACCACAAGGAATGGATACCAAGGCTTGAAAATCAAGGTCAACGGCTCTTCAGCTCTGAACTGGTTGCTGGCTTCCTAAGAGGGGTCTTAGTCAAATCCAAATTCATCGAAAAGAAAATTACATTCTGAGGTTTAGAGATATTTGCTAATTTGCTGTGTTTGGATCCATTTTGTATATTTAGAAGTTTCTTCTCAATCATATGTAGGTGAACTTTAAATAAATTTAAATGATAGAGAGTTTTTACTTCAATAGAATAATATGAAAATGTCTATTTTAAAGATATGATGCAAAGTTAATTGGGAAGATTTTCTTATGATATTAAGAAAATTTTTCTAAAAAAGGATGTGCATCGGAGAAAACGCTTTTGAAACTGATAACTTCTCAGACAATTAGGCATTTGTACAAAAGAGCAATTGGCTTGATTTACTACTTTTGGCTTTCAGAAAACTAGGAAACAATTATATTTTTAATTCTTAAAGGTAGGTCTCTAGTCTGCAAAAGGAAGAAATATTACAATTTTAATATAACCAGGTTCATGTTATTTTTAACTGAGTAGAAAGTGTTTCAGATAAATTATGATGTTGAATGGGTTGTCCATGGTTTCTGCACTTTTGATCTCCAGCTAAGTAAGACTCACCTTTCATTTATCACCATGGCGTAACTGTTCCTTTAACTACTTTTGGTCATATATCATGCAGAAACAGCCTTAATAAATGTGTTTGCTAAAGGCAATGAATTCAGTCTTACAAACTTCTTCACATTTTGTTTAACAGCATCTTGGTTTGGGAAATATTTGAAACTCAGTTGTGTTTTTTCTTTTTCTTTTCCAATTGTGGCTGTTCTGAGAGGGGCCAAAAGTCGGGGTAAGCTCTCTTCCAGTTGCGTTTAGGCAGCATGAGAACAAGAACCCTGCCTTTGCCTTGTTTGTTGCTGTCTCCTTGGGTCCCAAACTGAGCTTAGCACTATGTAGGCTCCCAATGGATAGTAGCTGAATGAATGATCAGGGTAGGCTCAAAACTCTGGTGCTGCTTTGTCCCACACACAGAGAATTACAATTTCATTTTAGGTCTTTGTGTCCTGAAGACCTTTTGCTGTTACCTAAAATAGTGCGTGCCTTTGGACAAGGAATATCAGAACGGCAACAGAGGCCCCAAGATACCAAACACGCAGAAATCAATTTCTGTACCTTTTAACTTTTGAAACATCTACCTCCATCTTCTCCTCTTGAAAGACATCTCCCACCTGGACTAGTGTTACAAGCTCCAAAACAGCTCCCATGTCCCAGTCTCTACTTCCAGGCCAGCTTCCTCAATGCTACCAGTGATCTTCCATGATAACAATCTGTGTCCCTCACCACTTTGCACATGAGACATTTGTGATGTCATATGCACAGCCTTTCACAGGTGGCCCCAATCACCTTTCTGGCAGCAACCCTGCACCCCTTTGAAATCTACTTTCAAGCCATACTCAACTCCTTGCTTCCCTAAATATTCTGCATTTGTCACGTTCTAATGTCTTTGTTCATATTATTTCTCTACCTGAAATACCTTTCCCCACCTTTCACTGCATTTTATATGCCTCTTTCTATACACTTTTGGGTTGGAATTGTTGGACTGTCTGCTTCCTTCTCTAAATAATGATATCCTGGGGATAGGGAATTTGACATTCATCATTGTATTTTCACCAGGCCAAACACAGTGCCTCTCATTTAGTTGATGCTGAACAAATGTTTGATAAATCAAAGCATAAGTGACTTGTCAAATGCTTAGCAGAAAAAGGACAGAACACATGTCTCCCCACTCCTCATACAGGCAATTCCTCTATTAAACCCTGAGTCTTTTTAAAAATGACTCTCATTGGGAAAAAAAATTATCTTCCTTAGGATATATTCTAGCAGCTTAAACTTTGGATAAGTGATAGGCATTGCCTGAAAAGGAAAGGAGACAGGGAAACAACCAGCAGTTTAGGCCATTTCTGTACCAAGACAAGCAGATGTAATTACCATGGTGCAAAGCTGTGACCCCAGCACTGTCATTCTTAGTGCTGACAAGAGGCCACATTTCTTCTCACTCTGACTCCAAGCAAATCATCTAGTTTCTTTGTGCCTCATTTACCATCAGTGAAATAAAGGAAATACCCTCGTTCTTAATGGGATTTTGTGCCACGTTGATCTTGGAAAAAAAGTGTTGTACTGATAATAGAGGACATTTGTTTTTGCTTTATTATTATTATTATTAATTCCAGCAGGAGAGTATTTTAAAAATTCCTCATCACAGCATCCTGTCATAATCATAAAGGAGGAAAGACAAGTGTTGAAATTTATGAGAATAATTCTCAAATTCTTTGTCCATAAACAACTACACTGGAAGACAATAGTAGTAAAATTTGCTTTCTTACCAAAAAAGAATATCTCTATATTCAATAATAACAATAATATCATAATGCCCTCAACTCATAAATATTCCACAATTTTATTTATGCTTCAAGATCTATTTTTAGTAATCACAATTAAAAACATACAGAAGAGTATGCAGAATAATGCTAGCTGAAGTATATTTACCATATACCAGAGGGCTTTAATAAAGATTAATTAATTTGATCCTTTTATCAACTTTGTAGAACAGATACTCTATCATCCTTATTTTAAAGACAAGAAAGCTAAATCACAGAGAAGTTAAATAACTTGCCAAGATCATTCAGAAATTAAGTGGCAGAGCTGGGATTCAAATCTAGACAGTCATGAGTATAGAGTTCCACTCGTAAGCACTGTGCTACGTTGCTTCATATAGTACATACTCATATTCCTGTCACTCAGATTTAATAAATTTTAACATTTTGCCATAGATGTCTCATGTTTTAAAAGAAAATATTAAAAGCACAACTCGAGTCTCCTGTGCATACACTCCCATATTCCCTTCTTAAGACAACAGCTATCATCTATCTATGTCTCTTTCTAGTACAGGTTTCATAATTATATGTGTCTGTGTGTGTGTCACACATAACAATACATGGTAATGTTTGTATTCCTTTTAAAGGTATGGTACTCTAAATATTATTCTGAAACTCTATTTTCAAGAGTTAGCCACATTAATAA
Organism: Tolypeutes matacus; assembly: GCA_026826555.1. NCBI lineage: Eukaryota > Metazoa > Chordata > Mammalia > Cingulata > Chlamyphoridae > Tolypeutes > Tolypeutes matacus. The sequence continues at coordinate 472,615 of JAKSZT010054079.1, forward strand.
ATGTATCTGGCAAATATATATATTCCATTAAAAATATATCACAATTTAATTATCCATTTCTCTATCAATATATATTTAGGATGATTTTTTCCTTGCTATCACAAAGTTATAATGAACACCCCTGTACATATCTCCTTCCATATATGTCAGACAGTCTGCCTAGGGCAGACACTTAAAAACTGAATTTCCAGTTCGTATAAAATGTGTACCTATAACTTTATTAGCTATTGCAAACTGCTCTCCAACATGGTTGTTTCAATTCATATTTCCATCTGCATGTCCTCATTTTCCCATTCCATCAACAACATCTAGGATAGATAAAGTTAATATTGTTTCCCTTTCTGATGGGCGTAAAACAGTATTTAATTTCAAATTGTATTTTCCTGATTACCAGTGAGGTTGAACATTTTTTTAATTAGTCATATTGGTTTTCTTTTATTAGAACTGTCTATTCATTGCCTTTACTCATTTTCTTACTGAATTGTCCTTTTCCTTACTGATTTGTGATAATTCTTTATATATTCTGCATATGAATCCTTTTTTGGTTACACGCATTAAAATCATCTCCCAGATTGTTGTCTTTTAACTTTGTTTATGATATCTTTTGTCCTACCTAAGATTTTTATTTTAAGGTAGTCAGCATTTTCAAACTTTTCCTTTATGGTGTGTGCTTTTTTGTGTGTCATGATTAAAATACTCTTTCCTACACCAAGGTTATTTTGCAAGATTTTCTTCAATGAGTTTTAAGAGTTTCACGTCGGATGTGAGGTAAGGCTCTAATTTATTTTGCTCCACATGAGTAGCCAATTGTTTAATACCATTCATTGATTGGTCTATCCTTTTCCCACTGATCTGTGATGTCACCTCTTTCACATACAGTTCCCAAATACGTGTAGGTGTGTTTCTGGGTTCACTCTCCTGTTCCATTGCTCTATTCATCTACCCTTGGGTCAGATCATTCCATTTTAATCACCATAGCTTTATAATCAATTATATGTGTTTAAATTACGTATTGTATAAGTTATACTGAGTTTTTATTCTTGCCTTGGTAAAAACCTAAATGCTTTGAAAAGTCATGACAATACAGTCAACTATTTTTGTTGTTGTTTTTTTAATACATACATATTTTGTTGTTGTTGTTTCTTAAAAGAATGACTATACTTAATTCCATACTCCTGTATCCTGCCTCAGTGAGAAAATAAGGACAAAAATTCCTAATTTAAAAGCAAAAGTTTTGTCTAGTCTAAGAACTACATTGCAGGAAGAGGGGAGTGGTCACCAGCCAGGTCTTTAAAGAGCTAGTTTAAAGAGCACCCCCCTCGGCTCTTTTAACACATCACAATTACACGTTTCCTTCTATATATGATAAAACCTAACATAGCTCCCTTCCAGGCCCCTGACCACATACATACTCTGAGAACTGCCCTCTGGTCAGCAGGGGAGAAGGGGCTTTGAGACACTTTGGTTGCAGGGAGGACTCCTCTCTGTTGCAGAGAGTCAAGAGTTGGTGATCTTCTCCAAGTAGAGAAACAATAAGACCTTGTGATATGGTGAAGAGAGAGGATGCTGATGGCACAGATCTGAAAGTCTTCACAGTGTTCAGGAACACATAAGAGATCTATAATTTCTTTAAGGCTTTGCCCTGCTCTTTCTATGGTCATGTAGTCCCATATCATAATGGGGGAAAGGGGATGGTTTCCTCACTGCCCAACTAGGGGACTGGAGAATAAAACAAAAGTATTGCTTTTAGTTAATGCTGCTAACATCAAGCAGTGAGTCCTAAAAACTCCTGGGGTGAGGCACATAATTTCTCCCTAGAATATATTCTCATTGGTTATTTGTCAACATGATGACAGTATGTATACTATGTGCAAGGTACTGAAATTGAGAAGTATGCTATGTAGCTCCATTACTGCCTCCTCTGGCATTACAAGAGAAGGGGAATATGGAAAAAACATTTAAGCATCTAGTCTTCTTCCAAGAGGCCTAACGAAATACAGATTACTCCCTTTCACTAGCTCTTAGCAAATTTTCACATTACTACCAATAATGATGGATATTTGAGGGTGAAATTATGTAAGGAGAAAAAGAAATGGAAGGTAAGAAGAAAGAAAAATGAAATTTATGAAACAATACAACGTTGTCAATGTCCGGATTTCCTGTACTTCTTATTTGGGCTACCTCCTGGTGATTTCACTGTTCAATCCCTCTGCCACAAGGAGTCAGATGGAGAAATGGCAAAGAAATAAAACAAGATCATTTCAGGAAGTAGCAGTGTCATGGGAATTGGTATGGAAAAAAGTAAACTTAAGGGGAAACCAATAATTCAAAATTAAATTTTAATAAATATCCAACATGGTGATATGAAGTTGCAAGTAGGATTTCTGTCACTTTCCAGAAATGACCTAAAAACTCACAGCTGAAAGCAAAAGGTACTAAGTCCTCCTAACCCCATTCTAGATTCAAGCAAAATTAATTGTGATGCCAACCACTCCCCAAAAGGGACATATTTTAGCAAAATTCCCACTGGGGAAAGGTTCAGTGTCATGAGGAAAAGCTCTCTCTTCCCCTCTTTAACCTATGCTTGTACAGTTTGTACAGCAAGAGAGCAGACCATATGGGGCATCATGGTATTGGTGGTTACTTGCCAAGGGAATGCTATTTATTTTAGGTGAAAACATAAACATAGTGACAAAAAAGAAAAGAAAAAAAAAACAAAACACTTATGTTTCATGTAACACCTACACAGGATTAACAACTTTCCTAGGTTCAGAGGTAACATCCCTCCAGATTCTTTGTTTAAAACAATGAAAGTTCAGTCTAGCCAGTTTAGGCAGAAAAAGAATTTAATAAGAGCCACAGACTCTTCAGTACAGCAGGCCTGTAGGTTTCATATCCATAAGTAATGTCCTGACCATATCCCAGATTTGCTCTGGTGGAGACACTGGGCCACCAAAACTCCAGTTTATACTTCTGACCCCTGGGACTAATGTAGAATGCTGTTGCTACTACCTCTAGAAATGGATGTATTTCCCAAAACAGAGTCTTTTAGGTGTTCTGATTCAGAGGCTACTGTGGGTACAACTGACTGGTGAAACCTAAGGTCACAAGACTGTGCCTTTGCTGAAATATAACCTTAGAAAGCAAGTTTCTGGCCTTTCCAATGGGTAAGTGCAGATGCACAAAGGAGGGAGTCTCTCACACAGGAAGAGTGTTCAAAGTTACTGGGTGGCCAGGTGGAATGTATGGATCCTGCATCCCCCTAGATCAGTGCTTCTCAAATTTTAATGTGTATACAAGTCACCTGGAAATCTTGTTAAAAGATTCTGTGGGTCTGGGACGGGGCCTGAGGTTCTGAATTTTTAAGTTCCCAGGAGATGCTAATGGTACTGGTCCATGTACCACACTTTTAGTAGATGAATGGATGTTACTGCATAAAACAGGAATCTGCTTCACTGCTTAATACTGGGCACAATCTAATAATGACAATAATGATGGTAGAAACTATCATTAATTGGATGTCTATCATATATCAGGTACGTACATTTTCATCTTATGAGATAGGCGTTATTACCATTACTTTAGAAATGAGGAAAATGAATGTTGGGAATTGAATCATGTCCTCCACAAAAGGCATGTTCAGGTCCCAACCCCTGGCCCTGTGGGTGTGAACCCATTTATAAATAGGACCTTTGAAAATGTTAATTATTTAAGATGTACCCAAACTGAATGACAGTGGGCCTTAATCCAATAGAGCAAAGGAAATTGGACATGGAAGAGAGAAGCCATAGGGAGCAACCAGAAGCTGGAAGTCAACAGAACCCAAAAAGAGAAAGGAGAAGATGACACCAAATGCATTGCCATGTGATATAAAAAAAGCCAAGGAACTTCAAAGATTGGTGGCCAGACAGAAGTCACAGAAGGAAGCAGGCCTTCTAGCCTCCGAAACCGTGAACCAATAAATTACCATTGTTAAACCAACCTATTGTATGGTATTTAACTTAGCAGTCAGGAAACTAAAACCCTGAGATTCAGAGAAGTGAAATGACTTAGCCAAAGCCACAAGATCAGCAGGAGGTAAGGCTGGGACCAACCCAGGCATGTCTAATTGTAAACTCTGAGTGGTCAGGCTCTACTGTCACAATGCCCAGCACTGCCTGCCTATTAATCCTCAGGTGAGCACCCTTTAAGATAAGGAGGAAAATAATGGTATAAACTGAACATGAATTTTTACTCTGCCTCTCTTATCTTTCTGAATTTATGTCTCTGGTCTTCCTGCAGGAAGGGACAGGAAAGGATATGGCTAGGAAATGAAATTTTTAGTTCTATTCCTTTGTGTAAAAAGAGGCATGTATTTCTTGTAGAAGGAAATTTATAAAATTAATACTATAGGGAAACATGTGGTTCAAGCGATTGGGCTCCCACCTACCATATAGGAGGTCCAGGGTTCAATTCCCTGGGCCTCCTAGTGAAAGGCAAGCTGGCCCATGCTGTGAGCTGGCCATGTGGAGAGCTGGCCCGCACAGGAGTGCGGCGCAGCAAGATGATGCAACAAAAAGAGACACAGGGGAAAGACAATAAGAGATGCAGCAGACTAGGGAGCTGAGGTGGCGCAAGAGATTGAGCACCTCTCTCCCACTCCAGAAGGTCCCAGGATCGGTTCTTGGTGCCACCTAAAGAGAAGACAAGCAGACACAGAAGAACACACAGAGAGCAGACAGCGAGCGCAAAACAACAAGGGGGAGGGGGGTAAAATAAATACATAAATCTTTTTAAAAAAATTAATAATATAGATACACACACATATTTACATAAGCATAGATATATATACATATTTCTATTCCTTAAATGTATAATAAAGTTCCAGTATATCCTGTCTGTGAATACCACATATAAACAACAGTTCCTATCTGCCCACATTAAAAACAAAACAAACTAAAAGCTCAACAAAATGCACACACACACACACCCAAATAGGAGAAGGTATCTTCAGTTTGCTGCTCAGCCTATGTTCTCTCTCCAGAACAGAACCCAGAAGAATCTTAGAAGATGCCCCCAGTCTGCATGCTAAGTATATGGTTTGTGTAGGACTTCACTGCTTAATACTGGTGTGGGGTGTGGGGTTAAAGCCCCTATAAGTGGTTCAGAGGTGGATGTTTAAGCACATACATGAAAGAGAATCTCCAGGTTCTAACTAATTGCTGGAAGTCAAATCCAGCAGAGCCTGGCAACTACTTTGGGACCATGTGCGGATGGAGCTAACTGCAAGGAGGCCAAGGTGAGTAATAACAAGAGAGAAACTAGATGTTTGAGACCTGAATAAAAGCTCATATAAAGATCTGTCTTTGGACTCTAAGGCCATTAATTCTCTCTTTCAATTTATTTTAACTCAGGTTTTCTGTTTCTGATAATAAAAACCATTGTTTATGGGTGTCAACACAGACCAAATAACTGGAAGCAACATATACCTTAATCTTAAAAGAGCTCACGGAATTCAATTTTACATAAATAATTTCTCAAAAATTATTCTACTAAATGCTCCAGACTACACCCTTCTCTCTCCAAATACATTTTGTTTTGCATAAAATATCAAACAGTAAATAATAGAAGAAAACAGATAAAGAGATCAATAAAAACAGAACTGAAAATCTAGAAAGAGACCCTATTATAAATTAAAATGTGGTTTATGAATCAATTCAGTAGGGAATGGGAATTATTCAATAAATGATGCTGAAAAAAATAACAAAGTGAGACTCCACCCTAATATATATTCTAATTGTAGAATTAAATGTAGGAGAGAACTTAAGACCTTAAAAACAAAAATAAAAAAATAGGCAAATATTTATCTGAAGCCTAGATAGGAAAAGAGCTTACTGAGCAAAATACTAAAGGCAGAAAAGATGACAGACAGATAGACAAATAGAATTAAAAGACCATTCTTAACAAACAATAAGAAAATCCTTCCCTCAAAGTTGCCATAAATAAAATTAAAATGTTAAACTAGGAAAATATATGTCTAGTATATATGAAGACTATGAGTTAATATTTTAATATATAAAGAACACATATGAATCTATTAGAAAAATATAAAGATGTGTGCTTTCAAATATATAAATAGACATACACAAACACCAAAAGTGATTACTTGCTACCATAAAACTTCTAGGAAGAGAACTGTTTAATAAATAAAAGGATCATTATACAAATCATAAAGGAAGGTGTATATGAGTCTATTTAATAAATATACATATACATATAAAAACCTAGCTCACAATGCAATAGATTAAAATTTCATTATGATAAATGCCCTGAATTTACATCAAAACCTCAAAAAATTAATAGATTCCAACCTACCACTAGATAGCCAATAATTCTTCCAATAACATATGTCCTCTTTATTTATTATTGTTTGCTAAAATTTTGATTGAGCAACATGACAACACTGACATGAAATTTAATGACTTTATCCACACCTTGATTAACATTTTATAACTTTGTGAGTTAAGTTCTGAACAGAAATAATGTTAATTTTCCATGGGGGGAATAAAATTTAAACAGCATCAGCTAAACTAAACAAAATGGAACAATTTCTCTTGTTTCTGGCTGACTCAATAGACATTTGTCAAATTATTTTTAAAAATATTATTCAAAAGCATGTTGTATTTCTGCAATGATTTGATAAGACTCAAGCTTACAAAGCATCCATTTTAAAGTGCCTGATTTAGCTTTCAGCTAGTTATTTTCAGAACCTATCTTCTTGGCTTAGTCCTGACTGTGCTTTAATTTAATTGCACAAGGTCCATCTGTACGTAGTCATTAATATATATTTGGATGTGCTGGGTTCTGCATTTTTTTTTAATAATTCTTTTTTTTTTTTTTTTTTTTTTTTTTAAGGTACTATGGGGCCAGGGATTGATCCCAGGACCTCTTATGTAGGAAGCCAGCCCCCAACCAACTGAGCCACATCGGCTTCCCTGAGCTGGCTTCCTCATCTGTTTGCTTGTTGTCTGTTTTTTTTTTTTTGTCTGCAGGAGTCACCAGGAACCGAATCCGGGACCTCCCATGTGGGAAGCAGGGAAGCAGGCTTGAGCCTCATCTGCTCTACATTTTAAAAATATATGTTTAGAATGAAGATTACCTTCTATAAATAAATATGTAAACACAAATAAATAAAACTTTGGAGCACAAAACTCAGCTTGGGCCCATAAAACAAAGGAAAAATTTAAGTTAACTTTACATACCTCTCACACAAAAGAAAAATGTATATCAAATCTTTATCTGTCCCCTTGATGTCTCCAGTCCAAACAATGTTTCTCTAAAGCTAATGATATATTAGCAATGTAATATCACCCCATAGAACACTGGATCAAAACATCAGGATCATTCCATAGGAAATGCTAGAAAATTCACTTGACCAGTTCTTTCTACTGTTTTTCTTGAAGGTTCAACTTAAAACCAAACCAATCCTCTCCTTGTGATAGTTAAGCCAAATTACAGTTATTCCTACTGTGTTTTATATGCTATGTTTGACCTTGCCTACTTTTTACAGCTATTATAAGAAGTTCAATTTCTATGAAAGGAAAAAACCTAACAGAATGTCATCTACACAATAATAAATAGATGAAAACTATTTCTTTTCCAAATAGGATGAATTTCTTTTCCAAAATAATTGCATAGGGAAACGGATGTGGCTCAAGAGGTTCGGCGTCCGTCTACCATATGGAGAGACCGGGGTTCGATCCCCGGTACCTCCCGGTAAAAAAAAAAAAAAAAAAAATAATTGCATAGTAAAATATTCATATGTGGTTATATTCATAAAGACTTATTTACTACTCACCAAGCAGATGCATGAAAATCTTTGCTTTGCAGGGGTTAAGTTAGTGAAAGGGTATGCAATATAAATAACAGTCTTAGTAAGCTGTTTGGGTATCCTGGACCACTTTTCAAAATACATTCTCAACACTACCCTCAAATATAAATTAAGGTTGAATATAGAAAACTCTGTCAAGAGGAACGGACTGTGGGGGAGGGGAGGAGGGAAGGGGGAGAGGGGGGAAGGAGGGATGGAGGGGAGGAGGAAGACAAGTAAACAAACCAGATTCATAACTATTTAAGTATAACAGCTACTACTTATATGCTATATGTAAGTGCCAAGAGTCAGATTTTTCTCATTCAAAGACTTCCATCAGCCTAATAAAGATAACACAATTTGTCTAGGGATGTGAAGATTAGCCAAAGTCCATGTTGGTATTTAATGATTGAGGAAGGGAGGGAGGAGGAGGGGAGGGAAGGAGAAAGGGAGCAAAAAGAAAAAGACAACTCATAGATTTGGATAAAATAATTGCAAATTACATATCTGGTAAGGGAGTTGTATCCAGAATATATAAAGAACTCTTAAAATTCACCAGTAAAAAAGACAACTTAATTAAAAATTGACAAAGGATTTATATAAATATTTCTCAAAAGAAGATATACAAATGGCCAATAAGCATATGAAAAGACCTTTAACCTCATTAGTCATTAGGGAAATGCAAATCAAAACCACAATGAGATTCAACTTCACATCCTTGGAAAACTATTATCAAAATAAAAAGAAAATAACTATTGGTGAAGATGTGGAGAAATTGGAATGCTCCTGCACTGTTGGTGGGAAAGTAAAATGATGCATCATTGTGGAAAACAGTTTGGCAGTTCCTAAAAAGTTAAACATAGGATTATCACGTGACCCAGCAATTTCACTCTTAGGTAGTTACTGGAGCAAAATAAAAATTTATGTCCACACAAAAATTTGTACATAAATGTTCACAACAGCATTATAAAAAACAGCAAAAAATGGAAACAATCCAAATGTCCATCAAATGAACAGATAAATAAAATGCTATATACATTCAATGAAATATTATTTGGCAATAAAAAGGAAGGAAACATTGATAGATGCTACAACACTGATTAACCTTTAAAACATCATCCTAAGTGCAAGAAGCCAGTCACAAAAGATTACATCATATATGATTCCATTTATAAGAAATGTCTAGACTATGCCAATCAACAGAGACAGAAAGTAGGTTAGTGGTTGCTAGGGCCTGAAAGAAGTGGGGGGAAGTGTCTGCTGATGGGTAAAGGGTTTCTTTCCGGGGTGATTAAAATATTCTGAAATTACAAATTGCTGATGGTTGCACAGCTTTTTGAATATACTAAAAATCACTGAATTGTACACTCTAAAAGAGTAAATTTTATGGTATATGAATTATATCCTGATAAAGGTATTAATAAAAAAAAAACAATAAACTGAAAAATCATAATTTTGAATTAGGATATGATTAATTTCAGTGTATATTTTATTAATAAAACTATGATGTTAGAAAAATCATTAATTGAAGGCTTACTTCAGGAATCTTAAAGCTGATACTAAAATTAGGAAAGCATGCTTGCAAAGAAACTTAATTCTAGGAAGCTATAGGGTGAAAGTCACAGCTTTCTTTTCTTTTCTTTTCTAAGAAAGCTTCTGCCAAAATACTTGACTCTCTTGAGAGGGACTAAAAGAAACCAAAATGTGCCAAGATTTTTGCTTTCTAGATATTCCTCATATCTAGTAATCCTTGTCCAGGTATCTACTTCTGGCCTGTCTGTTAAATTTGAATCAGGAACCCCCAACCCCCTTTATATAGCATTAGCTCAGATTAAATAAATACTACATGTTAGAATTACAGAACATTTGAATTACAGATAGGTGTCTTGTATAATTATTTATCTCTCCCCTCAATCCTTTCCAGTTAGGCTCACATATTCCAGAAATACAAGTTATCTGACTCTCAAAAATTTTGAGAGAAGAAATCAAATACTTCCTTTAGAAATATTTGTTGTTTTTATTTTAAACTTGTTTTAAACTTCCACACCTTCTAAAATGAGTGGAAATGCCAGGTTCAGACAAACAGATAATAATGGAAAAATACTAGGTCTATCATCATTATATGCCTAACCCAACATCATTTTGACTTCAAACCACAACCAAATACCTTGATACTGATGAAAGGATTAAAAAAATCTTTCAAAACTAACTTTACTATATAAAAACCCAGCTTAAGGTCAGATATCAACCTTAAATCTAGCCATGCAACATCAATGGCACAATTCTACAGCTGTCCTCTCAGCCCTAAGGTAATCAGCTGGATGGTCTTATTTAGATGAACTTCCTTTGTAGTATCACCTGGATATAATGCATTTAATTATTTCTATCTCTCTGAGAATAATGAAGGACGGAATTCTAGCAAGCTGAGCCAATGGTTTTAGTGACGGCGCAGAATTCTCTGTATGAGTGCGGATGAGGGACTCGGCGCCAGCCCGTGTGCCATACCTGGTATGCACTGTGCCGTGGCTTCCGTGGTTATGGTTGGAGCAAGTGGGGGCTGCTGCTGACTGGAGCTCACTTCTGGCTCAGTGTTAACGGAGGGAGAAAGGGCTACCTCACAAGAGGACACCTGGCTGGGCAGATGGGGCAGGAACTCTTCAGAAGCAATTTGCTCGTCCTGTCCAGGCAGTTGCAGGGCAGACAAAGGGATGCTGATCTGTTTGTTGGGATGGGATGTGCTCACAGGCATCTGCATCGCCACCTGCTGGTTGGTGCCATGGGCACCAGGGGGTCCTCTGTTTGGTGAAGCCAGAGACACCCGGGCGGTCTTCTGGACTACTGGTCGGGAGATCACAGAAGGGGATGCAGACACACTATGTGGGTCTAGCTCGGTGCTGATGGCAGACGTTACATGGGGAATCAACTTAGTAGGCCCTACACAGGAGGGGCCGGCATGAGTCTGAGACTTGGGTTTTGCCATCTGTGTCAATGAAAGTGCTGGTCCGTCCACCCCTCCGGTCAGCTCTGCGTTTGCCACAATGTAATAATCTTCAGGAATCTCTTGTTTGATTTTCTTGATGATGACATCATTGCTGCATTCATCAACCATGTGAACCTGGGAGCTTGAGTGGAGAGAAGACGGGATCACTCCAGGCCTTTTCCGAGTAATGCTTTGAGGCCTTTGGGTTTGGGGTTCAAAGTCACTATCCTCATCTGTAACAGAAGACTCACACACCATGTCAAACAGGGTATTTTCATCTTCATATTCTTCAACAGCTTCGTCCAGTTCAGAAGGCTCGCTGCAGTAAGAGAAGTCACAAGAGTCTCTGGTCCGGTTACAGTCTAGCTTTGCTTTCACTGGTCTCCCAGGGTACCTTTCAACAGGGCTGGTCTGTGTCTCGGAGGGTACCCCAATTATACTGGGACTATCAGAGTTAAAACTTCTGTTATCCTGGAAACAGACCCTCTCTTGGGACCCAGCTCTGCAAGTAGCTGTCAGTGGCCAGTGATAAGCATGGCCGGCACTACAGCCCCACATTGCGGTCAGGTTCCCATGGGAACCTTCGGAAAGCAAGTGTTTCAGGTTTGGAATGAGGCTGCATATGGTCCCGTGGCTATGGGCCCAGCTGACCAATTTGGACAGATTCTCAGATGAGGTATGAAGGCAATCCTCCATGTTACAGGATCAGCAGAGTCTTTCCTAAAGGGAAATAATCAAAATAAAAGTCATTATTACCAGAGACACTCCCATATCTCAATTACTTCAATTTCTTCCAACTATGATCATTTGACATTTAAAAAAAAAATGTGTTGTGGGGAAAAGATGTGGCTCAAGCAGTTGAGAGTCTGCTTCCCACATTGGAAGTCCTGGGTTTGGTTCCCAGTGCCTCCTAAAAAACAAAACAAAAAAACAAACAAGCAAGCAAACAAACGAAAAAACCAACTCAGGGGAGCTGATGTGGCTCAGTGGTTGAGCACCGGCTTCCTACATACTAGTTTCCGGGTTCAATCCCTGGCCCTGGTACATCATTATCATGATAAACAGCAACAAAAAGAAATGTGTTGTTAATGTGGGAAAGTGTGGGGGGTGGGGTGGGGTATATGGGAATCTCCTACATTTCTGATGTAACATTTATGTAATATAAAGCTTCTTTAAAAATAAAATGTTTGAAAAAGAAAAAACAAAAACAAAAAGATTAAATTGGAAAAAGAAAAAAAAAAAGAAATGTACCCCTGGACAACTAGCAAGATGGAGGTAGAGTAAAGAGCTCCGAGAATCAGCTCCTGCTACAAGGCAGTTGGTGATCACCCACAACTAAATAGAGCACTTATTTGGGTGCTGCAGGAGACCAGTGCATCCTGCAACATCCTTGAAAGAATGGAAGGAGGAAACTGACCATCTGCGGAGAAGGTTCGTAAGTAGAGCACTCCATGCCATGGAGGCCGGTGCCCATCCTCCATTGGAGGCACAAGCCACCTAGGGAGCTGTTCCACCACTGGAATTGGAAGCTCCACATCCCAAAACAGGGGAGGAAGAGATGGTTGGGCACCAACTTCAGCTACTGATTAGTAAATTCGGCGAGCTAAAGTATACTCCTAAGAACAGCTGAAGTTTGAACCTGTCAAAGTAACAAAGAGGTAGGTGGCCGCCATCCTAACTCCGCACCTGACATGAGGTGAAGCGGGGCTGACTAAAAATCAGTGCTGGTAGGGACCAGCTTCTTTCCATCTATATCAGATTGCCGCTCTAGCCTAAGCCCCAGGCCCACCTCGGGCAGGGAGGAAGCTGAGGGGAGCTGCGCCAGCCTCTCAGGGAAATTACAGGCCACGCTGCGGAGGCCGGTGATCATCCTATTTTAGCAGCGCAAGTCGCCCCAGGAGCTATTCTGTGGCAGGAATTGGAAGCTCCATTTCCCAAAAACAGGGGAATAAGAGACGGTTGACCACTGATTTCAGCTACTGATTAGTAAATTCAGCTGGCTAAAGTATAACCCTAAGAACAGCTAAAGTTTGAGCCTTTCCAAGTCAGAAGGAGGGCGATAGCCGCCATCCTGATTCCACCCCCAGCATGAGGGGAAGCCAGGTTGACTGAACATCACAGTGACGGTAGAGACAGGTTTCTTTCATCCAGATTGGTCTGTAGCCCTAACCTTCAGCCCCACCTCTAGCAGGGAGAAAGCTGGCAGGCCCTGCAACAGCCTATCCAGGTAACTGCAGGTACATTTAGCTGGTACAGACTGAATAATTGGAAGTCTACCGGGGCAACTATGGTCATCTTGGACCTGCATGGCATAGATTGCTGCCCACACCTACAGCTCTATCCCTACCCCAGGCAGGGGAGAAAGGGACGTGAAGCTTCATCAGTCTCTCTGGGCAACTACAGTCTAGGCCTGCATGACTTGGATTATTTTACACAACTATGGCTCTGTCCCTACCCCTGGCAAAGGAGAAAGTGGGGAGAAGCTTCATTGGTCCTTGGGGCAATGAGGGTAGCTTGAGACTCCACAGCTTATAGCACCAACTACATCCTTGGCTCCTACTATACAACCTGCAAGGGAGAAAGGGCAGGAAACCCTAAACTAAAGAGAAAAACTGCACTCAGAATAAATACTCTAGTAAGCCAGATGCCAAGATACCAACAAAAAAAATTACAATCCACACCAAGAAACAGAGAGATATGGCCCAGTTAAAGGAAAAAGATAAGCTTCTAGATGACATAAAGGAGTTGAGACAACTAATCATAGATGTTCAAACAAGTCTCCTTAATAAATTCAATAAGATGGCTAAAATTTAGGATATTAAGAAGATATTGGATAAGCACAGAGAAGAATTTGAAAACATACATAGAAAAATAGCAGATCTTATGGGAATGAAAGGTACAATAAATGAAATTAAAAATACACTGGAGGCAGAAGAAAGGATTGGTGAGCTTGAAGAAATGGCCTCTGAAGTGAATATACAAAAGAACAGATGAACAAAAGATTGGAAAAACTTGAACAAGGTCTCAGGGAACTAAAGGATAGCAAGAGACATGCAAACATATGTATCTTGGGTGTCCCAGAAGGAGAAGAGAAGGGAAAAGGGGCAGAAGGAATATTTGAAGAAATAATGGTAAAAAATTTCCCAACCCTATTGAAGGACATAGATATCCATGTCCAAGAAGCACGACGTACTCCCATCCGAAAAAATCTGAATAGGCCAACTCTGAGATACATACTAATCAGAATGTCAAATGCCAAAGACAAAGAGAATTCTGAGAGCAGCAAGAGAAAAGCATTGCATAACATATAAGGGATACCCAATAAGATTAAGTGCCAATCTCTCATCAGAAACCATGGAGACAAGAAGACAGTGGTATGATATATTTAAGATACTGCAAGAGAAAAACTTCCAGCCAAGAATCTTATATCCGGCAAGATTGTCTTTAAAAAATGAAGGCGAGGTTAAAATATTCACAGATAAACAGAAACTGAGAGAGTTTGTAACCAAGAGACCTGCTTTGGAAGAAATACTAAAGGGTGTGCTACAGCCTGAAAAGAAAAGACAGGAGAGAGAGGCCTGGAAGAGAGTCTAGAAATGAAGTTGATATCAATAAAAGTAGCTAAAAGTGTCAAAAGAGTGGTGAAAATAAAATACGACAGATAAAACCCAAATATTCAGGAATAAACTTAACCAATGATGTAAAGCACTCGTACTCAGAAAACTACAACTCATTGTTAAAAGAAATAAAAAAAAGACCTAAATAATTGGAAGAACATTCCATGCTCATGGACTGAAGGACTAAATATCATTAAGATGTCAACTCTACTCAAATTGATATACAGATTCAATGCAATCCCAATAAAAACTCCACCAGCATTTTTTAAATAAATGGAAAACATGGTTGCCAAATTTATTTGGAACGGTAAAGGGTCCTAAATAGTCAGAAACATCTTAAAAAGGAAAAGCGAAGTTGGAGGACTCTCATCTCCGGACCTTAAGTTGTATTACCTAGCTACAGTGGTAAAAACAGCATGGTACTGGCATAAAGACAGACATGTAGACCAATGGAACCAAACTGATGGTTAAAAAACAGATCCTCATATCTATGGTCAAGTGATTTTTGACTAGCCTGTCAAAAATCAGTTCTGTTCTGCTCAAGCAGAACAGTCCATTCAACAAATGGTGCTGAGAAAATTGGATATTCAAGCAAAAGATGACCCTTATACAAAAATTAACTCAAATGAATCAAAAACCTAAATATAAAAGCAAGAACCATAAAACTTCTAAAAGAAAATGTAGGAAAATATCTTCAAGACCTGGTGGTAGGTGGTGGATTCTTAAAGGAGATAAGAGGAGGACTGGGATGGACTACTGATACTTAATGCATGTAGAAGTTTGAATTAGCTTTACTGTAAAAGTTTGGAAATGTACAGAGTTGATGGTAACACATTATAGTGAGTAACAGCTGATTTATAAATGGGGATGTGGCTGAAAATGGTAGTCTAGGCATGTAAATGCCCATTTACAGAAAGCTAGAGAATAATCCAGGGACTGAATTGCACAGTAAACCCAGTGGTAGATGAGAATAGTGGATGATGGTACAGATGCAAGAGTGTCCTTTGTAAGCTAGAGCAGGTGTACATCAGTATTGCAGGGTGGTGGGAATGTAAAGAAGCATGGGAAAAATACAAATGGAGTGACTATGGACTGTGGTTAACAGTAATAATGTAATATTCTTGCATCTATGCCAAAGATGTACTGTGTTGATAATGGGGGAGTATAGAAAATGTGTGCCAAATGTATGCTGTCGAACTGGTAATCAGATGATATTGTCTCATAATCTGTAACAAATGTTCCACTACAGTGTGTTGTGTTGAGAGAGGTGTGTTGTTTGGGAATTCTGCACGTGTGCATGATTATTTTGTAAGTTTACAACTTTTGTCATAAAAATATATTTTAAAAATAATAATAGGGGGAAGCGGCTGTGGCTCAATCAGTAGGGCTCCCGTTTACCATATGGGAGGCCCCGGGTTCGGTTCCCGGGGCCTCCTGGTGAAGGCAAGCCCGCCCGCACGGCGTGGTTAGCTGACCCAGCGAGCACAAGCAGCAAGGGGGGGATAAAATGAATAAATAAATAAAATCTTAAAAATAAATAAATAAATAAATAAATAATAATAATAATAATAATAGGGTGGGTTGGGGGAATAATACACCAAATGAAAGATAAGGACTATAATCAGTAGTAAGACTTTGACAATATTCTTTCATAATTTGAACAAATGTCTCATAACAATCCAAGGTGTTGGTAGAGGGTTGATGTATGGGACCCCTATATGATGTTATGAATGTTTGCTTTGTAAGTTCACAAGTTTTACTACATGTTTATTGTTTATGTATGTTCATGTATAAATGATATAAATAATAATAATAGGGTGGGTTGGGGGAAAATACTTTGGTTAGTAGTAATATATATATATTTTTTTTTTCTTTTTTTTTTTTATTTTACTGGGAGGTCCCGGGGATCAAACCCAGGTCCCTCCATATGGGAGACGGATGCCCAACCAGTTGAGCCATATCCGCCCCCCAGTAGTAATATTTTGAGGATGCTCTTTAATCATTAGTTTAAAATGTTTCACAACAATGCAAGGTATTGGTGGTAGGGTGAGGTATGAGAGCCCTGTATGATGTTATGTATGTTTGTTTGTAAGTTCACAACTATTACTATACAAATATTGTTTATGTATGTTCATGTATGAGTGATATATTTCAATAAATTTAAAAAAAAAAGTACCCCAAATATCTAGTTCATGTCACTGCATATGGGCAAGGACTGGAAGAGAACAGAGGAGAAAGTAAAAACACCTGGTATCTTATGTTTGTAGGATCTGAAGAAAAGTTTTGTTACTTTTATTCTTTTTTTTTTTTTTTTTTTTAATGTAAACATTTACAGGTATAAATGTCCCTCTCAGCAATGCCTTCCCGACATCCCATAAGTTTTGGTACGTTGTATTTTCATTGTCATTCACCCCAAGGTAATTTCTTTTTTTTTAACGGTTTATTTTATTTATTGTTTTATTTTATTTATTTATTTTTTTTACCGGGAGGTCCCTGGGACTGAACCCAGGTCCCTCCATATGGGAGACAGATGCCCAACCATTTGAGCCACATCCATCCCCCTACTTTTATTCTTATAATAATGTCTGCCTAAAGCTTTTCTGTGGTATAGTTTACTTTCAAAGTAAAAAAGAGAGCAGTTCAGTCAGTCCCTTAACAGTAAAATGTGCACAAAGCACTATTTATATTAACCACAAGGATATACTTGCAACCTCACTCTTTGTCATCACAAACTTCATTACTAGACCAGAGCAAATAAAGGTGGTTTATATTAACTCTTCTAGAATGGATGTCAGAGAAGGGAAATTAGTAGTCCTCTGCTGAGCACCAGAAAACAAATAATGTAACTTGGAGTCTAAGGAGAAAATGAGCAGTTAAGTTTAGGAAGTGGGGAAAGAAAAATCTTTAGGAGAGAAAGGAGCAGACTGGGAGATCATGTGTGCTGATAGCCTCTGCCGGGAACAGGGGCGTGGCCAAGCTGGAGCCAGGGGTAAGCATGGGCAGACTGGGAGTCAGAGTCCTAATCACGTCCCTTTAATTTTTAAATTTTTTTTTATTTTTTGAGGTATTGGTGGGGGGTGCAGGGATTGAACTCGGGGCCTCGCATATGGGAAGCTGTTTCTCAGCCACCGAGCCACCTCAGCTCCCCCCAAGTTGGTTCCTTCGTTTGTTTGCTTGTTGTTTTTTGGTTTTTTTTTTCAGGAGGCACCAGGAACCAAACCTGGGACCTCTCATGTGAAAGTAGGCACTCAGCCGCTTGAGCCACATCCACCTCCCCTGATCACATCTTAAGAGCAGGCCTCCAGTCTCCCTACTATCTGAAATTCCTGAGAAAAAGGTGTGTCTGGTGTATTTCATCATCTGAGGTTCCCACACAACCAAGGACAACCAGCTACCAAATAAGAGTAAATCATTCCTTGTCAGGTAGGGATCAGAGAGAATAACTTGCTATGGATCCTTGACTAAGAGTGAGGACACCATGATCGGAGGGAAAAGCAAAATGGGACACGTGGGGCCATGAAGTGCAGAGAAAGGTTGTCTCTGCAGAACTACCAAACTACCTTTAAAAGCAAATGTTGGTGACATAGCCAGTTAAGTATCAGTAAGTTTCCTATCTTGTTCTGTCTGTTCCTATTGTTTCAAAACCATTTCATGTACACTACTGAGGTAAGTTTATAAATTAAAATGTGAAGTTTTTTTTCAGGCTTAAGAACAAACCATATAGGGGGAACGGATATGGCTCAGGCAGTTGGGCACCCACCTCCCACTCGGGAGGTCCCGGGTTCGGTTCCCAGTGCCTCCTAAAGAAGACAAGCAAACAACAAGCAGACATTGAGCAAAAACAATGAGCAAAAACAACGAGCAGACAATGAGAAAAAACGAATAGACAACAAGCAAAAAACAATTAAAAAAAAACAAAACAAAACAATGAGCAGGACAGGGAGCAATGAGCAGGCAGTGAGCAAAAACAAAAGCAAGCAGGGAGTGGCTGTGGCTCAAGCAGTTGGATGCCCGCCTCCCATTTGGGAGATACTGGGTTCGGTTCCCAGTGCCTTCTAAGAAGAAACGAGAAGACAACGGGAAGAGAAGGAGCAAAAACAGCAAGCAGACAAGGAACAACAAGGGAGCCATCTGGGGGGGGGCGGGTATAAATAAATAAATTTTTAAAAAATACTTAAAAAAGAACCATATAAATGTTAAAAAAAAAAGTTTTAGAGTTCCCTGTTTTCAAACATGCTAGTAGTTTAGTTGCTTTTAGCTGCTTTGTTATTTGAAAAGCTTTTAAATTTATTTAGATCTTGTTCCATTTACAATACATTCTTTGGATAGAGTAAATAAAGCATTTCTTTTAAAAAAAAAAAAAAAAAGAGAGAGAGAGAGAGAGAGCGGCTCAGTGGAGATTCTCTGAGGAGAATCAAGGAGGGAGGGGTGTGGGCCTCGATGTGTGGTTTCATTTGTCCTGGTCATCTGCAACTGTGGATGACAAGAGAACCCTAGCCGGAGGCGGACGCTGCACTAGGATGCCCAGGCCTAACTTCAACGCCAGGTGACCGTGAGAAGCACTCATCTGAGCCTCCACTCCCTGCCCTGCTTCCAGGGCTTCTCATCGTCGGAGGGCAGGCTCAAATCCTTCAACATGTTATAAGGTTTCTGTGATGTAGCAGCCACATCTCAAGCCTCATTTCCCACTATCTCTGCCTCGTCTTCCCCTTCCTGTGGTCTCCTCTTCTTTTTAACAGTTTCTCACTCCATTGGGCCTCTAGAAACTTGTTCTTTGGCTTGATATGCAGCCCTTCTCTTTCCTCACTTGGCGAACCCCTCCAAGAGTGAACTTGGGGCCTCCACTTGTTGAAGTCTTTCCCAACCCCTTTTGACTCAGTGACTTATTTAGATTCCCTTTGCCTGTGTAGAAAGTTGCCTGTAAACTTAGACTATACTGTTAACATTAACTTTCTTGCCCATCTTCACTTGACTGAGGAATCCCTGAGAGCATGGGCCATGATTTAATTATTCATTCATCAATGAGGAACTACTTGGGAATACAGAAATTAATAAAACATGGTTCTGCTCTTGAGACCTTATATAATCTATTGTCTGGCATATAGTTAGTGCTGAATAAATGAATGAAGAATGAATAAATGAATATAAAATAGAGACACCACCATCAACACTAACAAAGTGAACAAAGAAGACCCTCAAATAAAAAACATGAAATTTCCTCCAATCACTTTTGTCATAATCATTCAAAGGATCAGAGGGTTTCTCTCCAATGGCGTAAACAAAACACAGGAGTCTTGTATATTTAGGAGATGAATACATGAGCAATAAGAGTTCAGGAAGCAGAACAATAAACAGTGGCTGATGTGGGAGTTAGGAACTTCAAATTCTAGTCCTGAATCTGTTAATCGTGGCATTAGACTAGTCACTAATTGGCTCTGGGCCTGAAATAACAGGACTATATGATCTTAAAATGTCCTTTATAATCTAGCAATTTAGGGACTTATTTATATTCCTTTCAGACAATTTTGGTTATAGTAGAAATACAGATAAAAAAGAAAGAATGATTTGGGTTTTTTGTGTGTGTTTTCTTGATTGGATTTAAAATTTTGAAATTTTGAAATGACAGATTCACAAGAAATTATAAAGATAGTACAGAATGATCCCTTGTACCCTTTGTCATGTTTTCCCAATGGTTACATAATTACAGTACAATATCAAAATCAGGAATTTGACACTGGCACAATACATGTACAGAGTTCTGTGCCAATTTATCACGTGTGATTTGCATAACTACCGCTGTTATCAAGACACAGAACTGGAAAGACTGGTTTTTATTTTGAGCTTCTTAACATGCCTACTTAACTGGTATGGCAGACTGCTACTTGCCTACTCAGTGTCCATTCTCTTATTCCTTACAGAACAACAACGTGGTAGGACAGTAATGTGTTCAGCTAAGTCACATTTACCAGATTCCCTTGAATTAGAGGTGGCCACATGATACAGTTAGAGCCAATGAGAAATAAATGGAAGTCACTGGGTGGGGCTTCTGGACTTGTCTGGTTTGTCCCTTTTGCCTTTGCCCTTTCCATTCTTCCTGCTTGAAACAAAGACATGATGGCTGGAGCTCCAGAGGCCATCTTAGGAGTATGAAATGAGAACTTAAGGATGGGCGAAAAGAATAGTCAGGAGGAACTTAGGTCCCTGGTGACATGCTGCATCAGCCTAAACTTGCCTATACAACTTGTTACATGAGGGAAAGATAAAACCCGATCTTGTTTAACACACTGTTGTTTGAGGTTATTTTTATTGTTATTGTTACACACAGCTGAACTCAATTACTAAGTGATACATGAAAAATAATACATTCATCTTTGGTATGTGATACCTTAAGAATAAAATCCTTCATATTTTTTGCCCCGTACAATTGCATAATTTGCATAATTGTTTCTTATCTTGGACTCCACAAATAAATTCTTGGGAGGTCTATAATTATATGTCAAATGTTTTTAACTGTTTTCATCTTGATGTTGCTTAAAAATACCAGTAATATAAGCATATTATGAATCATCTGAATAATCAATCACCTTATATCCAAGTATTGCCATGAGATATCAGCACTCCTTTGCCTTTGTGTCTATACTTGCAGTGGTGGCCATAATCGTCTATAGTGACAGCACTCAAATTCCAACTTGTTGGGAAATGTGTTAGGCTACTGTTATGTTCATATTTTACCAGATATAAATAGAAAACTTCTCTTTCGTATTGATAACTTTCAAATGAAAGGCTTTGTGATTTGACATTATGAAACAGCATAGTAAGATGGTGCAGTAATAAACCACTTTAAGTGTCATGAGGTAATGAGAAAAGAAAAAGTGGAAATAAATGATCTATGCTCATACAAAGGGAAATCATATACATTATGGCATAGTAGTTGAAAGAAGATGCTACAGTAGTCAAATACAGAAAAATGTGGCAGACTCGAAAGACAAAACTGTGCAAGCATGTGGAACTCAAAAGAGCCCATTGTCCAGGTAAAGGCTACTATACAATTATTAAATTGATACCTTTGCTGAAGGCCCCACAGTCAATAAAAACAAACAAACAAACAAAAAACACCTAAACTAAAGCATTATAATTAAAAGAAATTAGGGAAGCAGCTGTGGCTCAATCAGTGGGGCTCCCGTTTGCCATATGGGAGGCCCCAGGTTCGGTTCCCGGGGCCTCCTGGTGAAGGCAGGCCCGCCCACACGGCGTGGTTAGCTGACCCAGCGAGCACAAGCAGCAAGGGGGGGATAAATGAATAAATAAATAAAATCTTTAAAAAAAAAAATTTTTTTTTTTTTTTAAATAAAAGAAATTAGGGGCTGATGTGGCTCAAATGGTTGGGTGTCCATCTCCCATATGGAGGGACCTGGGTTCAACCCCCGGGACCTCCCAGTAAAAATAAAGAAAAGAAATACATATACATATATATATATAAAGAAATTAAGGCAAAGTGGATAAAAATATAAATTTTATTATTGACGCTTACCCACTTAATTCTAAAATATTCACCAACCTTTGAGAATCAACAGGTAGTAAATACAAGTTGCTTTTACTACATTTTGAAATTCACTGGCAATCTTATGAAGAGGCTCTTAAACTTTTCTTGAGTATGATAAAATGAAAATATTTTTCCAGGATTACTACTAATATATTTCAACTAGGCAATAAATGTTAAATGGCAGTTATGATACCATAATTTGCTGATATTTAGGGCAATTAGGTGGACTGAGTCCAACCTGACAAGGAATAACCATCAATATGCTGCAATATATTTCAAATTTAATACAAAATTAAATCAATACTAAGACAATCATGGAATTTCCAAAATGCTGAGAATAAGTTGTTACTATAATTTCCTGATTTCCTTCAACAGTCTGATGATAAGCTCTGTGTTGAAAAATAATGGTTTTTCTACATCGTCAAGAATTTAAAAAGAACTTGAGATATTATTTTCCCTTATCTGACATGGGCAATGATTGGATTAGAAACTCAGCTTCCCAGAGTTTTCACTTGAATCCAGAAGTCCAGACTGGCAGAGTGTTGGTTAAGTATGAGTTTTTTACTTGTTTTTTTTTTTTTTTTACTGGGAGGTCCCGGGGATCGAACCCAGGTCCCTCCATATGGCAGACGGACGCCCAACCATTTGGGTCCCATCCACCTCCCAAATATGAGTTTTGATTATCCTAAATTAGCAAATGAAGCTATAAAGTTATCAATACCCCACTGTATATTAGGCAAGCAGACATTCTATGCAGGAGTATTTGTATTATTAAAGTCAAAATCAGAAACATATGAACTACAGAATCAGACTTTCTATCATTCATCCTAATACTGACCATTAAAAGTTTCAGTATAACAACAATGTAATAGTAATTATTACAGATAGTATTTATTGAAAAAATATTATTTGCCAAGCACTGGTCTAGGGCTTTACACACATTCCCTCATTCCAATATTCCTATAATTTAGGTAGAATTTTACAAATGAGCAAATTAAGTGACTTGCACAAAGTGAATGGCAAAGCCAAAATTTGAACTTTGCAATACTCCAAAACCCATTCTCTTAACCACCATACTGCACTGTACAACATTATAACAGTAGAAAGATGTTGCCTCAAGTCTGTTTCCCTGCCACATGAATTTATGTTCATTTTATAGTTTTAGTTAAATTGACTTTGTAAGTTTGTTTCCATTTACAGCTATATCAGAGATATAAGCATAAGTATAAGCATAAGTTTTATGTTTATACATATTTAAATAAAATTATAAGAAAAATGATTTAAGCCAGCACTGTACAAAAGAAGGTCCTAAATGAAATGGACAAATTTATTGAAAAACATAACTTACTAAAATTGACATAAGAAGCAGCAGAAAATCTGAATAGTCACATATCTATTTTATATTCAAGAATGAATAATACCAATATTAGGCAAATATTTTCAAAAAGCTGAGGAGGAGGGGTCACTGCCTAACTTGTTTTAGGAGGCCAGCATAACTCTAATACCAATGCCTGCAAAGGTTTACACTAAAGAAAATTACAGATCAATATTCCTTTACAAAATATTAGCAAACTGAATCCAACAATCTAAAACAATAATACATTATACTAAGATTTATTCGAAGAATGCATTGTTGGTTGAATACTCAAAAATCAATCACTGATTTTTAACAGGAACTCTCTCACTCGCTTCTGGTGGAAATGCAAAAATGGTACAGCCACTTTGGAAACCACGTTGGCAGTTTCTTACAAAGCTAAACATAGGCTTACCAGATGATCCAGCATTTTACCCCTAGGTATTTACCCAAATGAGTTGAAAACATGTCCAAACAAAAATCTGCACAAAAATGTTTATAGCAGTTTTATTCATAATTGCCAAAAATTGGATGCAACCAAGATGCCCTTAAATAGGTGAATGGATAAACAAACTGTGGTACACCCAAACAATGAACTATTATTCAGCAATAAAAATAAAAGAGCTATCAAGCCATGAAAAGACATGGAGGAACCTTAAATGCATATTTCTAAGTAAAAGAAGCCAGTCTGAAAAGTCTACATATTATATGATTCCATCTACATGATATTCTGGAAAAGGCAAAATAATAGAGACAGTAAAAAGATCAGTGGTTGCCAGGGGTTCGGGCAACCCCTGTGTTATAAAGAACTGCATAACACAAAGAATGAACACTAAGGTAAACTTCAGACTTTAGATAATAATAATGTATCAATATTGGCTCATCAATTGTAACAAATGTACCACACTAATGTTAAATTAGTAATTAATGCTAATAATAGGAGAAACTGTGTGCAGGGCATCAGGGAGGGGATAGGGTACATATGGGAACTCTCCACTTACTCCACAATTTTTCTGTAAACCTAAAATTGCTCTAAAAAATAAAGTCTATTTAAAAATCAAATCAATGGAACTCACCATATTAGCCTAAGAAGAAAAACACACAAACAGTTCAACAGATGCAGGAAAAAGCATTTGACAAAATTCAACACTCATTCATGATTAAAAAAAAAAAAAATCTAGCAAACCGAGAATAATAAGGAACTTCCTTAAACTGATAAAGGGCATCTATGAAAAAACCTACAACTAATAGCATACTTAGTTTGAAACATGGAATTGTTTGCCCCTGAGATTGAGAATAGGGCAAGGCTGTCCACTTGCATCACTTTTATTCAACATTGTACTAGAGGTCCTAGTCACTGCAATAATGCAAGAAGAAATAAAAGGCACAAAAATTGGAAAGGAAGAAGTAAAATTGTCCTATTTGCAGATGATACAGCTATTTGCATAGAAACAGGGATACCCAGAGAATCCACAAAATTGCTAGAACTCATAACTAAATTTATCAAAGTCACAGAATACAAGATTAATATAAAAATCAATTATTTCCTATATATAAGCAGCAAACAATTCAAAAATTTAAAGTAAAATTTATTTACAGTAGTGCCAAAATATATAAAATACCTAGGAATAACTAATAAAAGATGCCCAAGACCTCAATACTAAAACTATAAAACTTTGCTGAGAAAAATTAAAGAGAACCTAAATAAATTGAAAGATAAAACATATTCATGAATTGGGAGTTTCAATAATGTTAGAATAGTAATTATTTCCAAAATGATCTACAGATTCAAAGCAATTCCTTCAAAATTCCAGGAGACTTTTTTTTGTGGAAATTGACCAACTGATTTAAAAAAATTATATAGGAACACAAAGGATCTAGAATATCCAAAAGCAAATTTTTAAAAGAAGAACAAAGTTGGAGGACTTATACTACCTGATTTCAAGACTTACTATAAAGGTACAGTAATCAAGAACATGGGGTATTAGTGAATGAAAATGAATGTATATTTGTGTGTGTGTGTGTGTGTATCCCCAATGGAACAGAATAAAGAATCCAGAAATAGTTACACATTCGGTTGACAGATTTTCAACAAAGGTGCTGAGACAATTCAGTGGGAAAGGAAAGTCTTCAACAAATGGTGCTGGATCAACTAGCTATCCATATGGGGAAAAAGGAGAACATCAACCCTTAGTTATAACACACACAAAAATGAACTAAAAATGGACCATATACCTAAATGTAAAACCTTCTAAAACTTCTAAAAGAAATCATATGGACTATCTTGATAACTTTAGGGTAGACAAAAGTTTCCTAGATAGAATGCAAAAAGCATGAACCACAAAAAACTTTTGATAAATTGGACTACATTAATCACTGATTGTTAAGTATGGCCTTAACATGGATGGAGTGGGTACCCGTTAACCTTAAACACACCCAACACTGCCACGTTCTTTCATGAGTCCCTTTGGGTATGACCTAAAAATTACTGATACTAACAGAGCAGTGACAACAAAGTCAGAAACAAAATAAAACAAAACAAAACACAGGAAATAACGTTTCCCTTAAGAAACCAGAAGTAATAAGGCTACTGTATTTTCTTATTCACAGAGAATGACATTCTCCGCGATTTATTTTTCCACTAATTACAGCTCTCAGACTCTAACAAGCAGATCATATAAACCTAATTTTCCTATATTCCCATTAAAGAATGCAATTTATTGTATAAGCTAAACATGAAAAAATATTCAAAATAGCTGGGGTTTTACAAAAAAAAATTCTGATGAAAAACATTCCAACATTAATGCACATTAATGTGCAAAAAGATGTTACTACTTTGAAAAATGCAATTAAAGGATGACGATAGGGTATTTATTATTACTGAGGCCTAAAAAGTACTTTCCAAAATTTAATACACATCTTTTGTTCCTAAAAGATTTTATATGCAAATTGAATAATTAGCATAGTTAAAAGTGATCTTAAAAATAAGAATTCAAAGAACATAAACCTTTAATGTAGTAAATTTATTAATTTTCAACTTAATGCTTATTTCTCAATAGTCTCTAAAGAACAATGGTACTTGTAAAATTCATCTCTTGCTTTCTAATGTCATACTTTTTGGGCACAGATTTATCAGAGAGGCACTTTGTACCTGGTAATTTTAAAAAATCACACTAAAAAATCTGTTAGTTAAATACCATGAAAATAGAACAAGTATTTCGTTTACATCTCAGTGCAGTAAATACCTACTGAGCACCTCTTATATTTTAAGCACTGTGTGAGTCATGCCAAAAATAAATAAGACACAGTTTTTGACCTCAAGATTAGAGTTTAATACGAGAGACAGGTAAGTAAATTAATTGAGTATGCTACAATATATGTCCCAATATGGAGGTAATGATTAATTCTACTTTCGGGGTGAGGAGTGTGCAGAAATCTAGAATCTGCTTCATTAAGGAGTGAGGGCATTCTAGAAAAAAGCACGGTGACTTGAAACAGTATGATGATTTTAGCAACCATAAGGATATCAGTTATTACTGGATAATGATGTGCAAGATGGGAACTTACAATGAATAAGTAAAAGAATAACACAGTGGCAAGAATATGAAGGGCTCTGAGCACCCTAAAGGACAAAGGCCAAATTCGTACTTTAGAACGATCACTTCTGAGATAGACAGGAAGGTGGCACAAGGCGAAAGAGGTGATTTCAAGAGTGTCAATCAGAGGCCTAGAAAATGAAGAAGAGAGGGTAGATCTGTTACAAGGATGAAGCAGCAGCAATTGGTGATGAATTGCTTTTGAGGGAGGAAGGAGAAAAGGGAGGCCAGGATAATTCCCAGGTTTTCTATTTTGAGAACAAGGACAGACTTGTCCCTAATCAAAATAAAAATTACAACTGATGTGGAGGTTAAGAGTGATAACCAATTCAATTCCCTGAAAAGAAAAATCAATGATCTTAGGAATCAGTGATTTTGATACCATAACATGAATAATGTGTACTAACAAACATATAAAAACCTCCCAATCTATAGACAAGTATACCTTGCTGTGATGAGTGTGCCTCGCCTGACTTCAAAGAACCATTAAAGATAATTTTTTTTTTTTTTTTTTACCGGGAGGTCCCGAGGATCGAACCCAAGTCCCTCCATATGGGAGAGGGACACCCAACCTTTTGAGCCACATCCGTCCCCCATTAAAGATAATTTTTAAAAAGAGTTCATCTACTCTACCCAAGTGCAAATCATTCCCTTAATACACATGAAATATGAGGGCATTTTGGGGACTTGGGAATTTTCCCAAATGACATTACAATGACAGATACGGGCCATTACATATCTTGCCATAACCTACAAAATTGTGCAGGAGGAGTGTAAGCTACAATGTAAACTATAATCCATGTTTAATGGTAATGCTCTAAGATGTTTTCATCAATTGTAACAAATGTACCACACTAATGAAAGATGTTGTTAATGTGGGAAAATGTGGGAGGTGTAGGAAATGGGGCATATGGGAATCCCCTATATTTTTATGTAACATTTATGTAATCTAAATACTTTTTTTAAAAAAATAAAAAATATATTAAAAATAAATAAAATAAAACCACTTTAGTCAAGTTCCCTGGGTGAGAGTGTAAAACTTGTACCTTCTGTGAGAGTTAGAGGTTCACTTAACTTACTGGAGTCAAATGTAATGTGTCACCTGTCATCCATTCTTCAACAAATATATATTAAGCATTGTGAAGCACTAGGCTGGACCCTGGAAATATAAGGATAACAAAGACAGACACATTCCTTGTCATCACAGAGCTCAGAGTACAGAGGAAAGAGAAATAGAACAATTTCAATAAAGCCTAAGTGCTGCAACAGAGATGGGACAAGGTGTTACAGGAGAATAAGGGAGGGGCATCTAACCTAGACCAGGGTGGGTCAGGGAAAGCTACCTAAAGGACCTAATGATGTGAATACAAGCTGAGAACTAAAGGATGGATACGAGTTGGGTTAAGAGGCAAGAAAAGTGGTCCTGTGTGAACACCCAGGAGAGAGAGAGAACATGATGTTTGAGGAAATGAAAGCAGCTCAGTATGGC
Organism: Tolypeutes matacus; assembly: GCA_026826555.1. Taxonomy (NCBI): domain Eukaryota; kingdom Metazoa; phylum Chordata; class Mammalia; order Cingulata; family Chlamyphoridae; genus Tolypeutes; species Tolypeutes matacus. The sequence goes on from JAKSZT010054079.1 coordinate 501,043, forward strand.
TGAGTAATAGCACAATGAGAAGCCAATAAGGCATGAAGATGTTTCAAGAAGACTGAAAAAATAGGCAAGAGCCAGATCATGAAGGTCTTGTGGAGCATGTAAAAGACTTTAGGCCTTATTATGGTTAATAAGAAAGTATGAAATGGTTGTAAAAAGAAATTGCCTTTGGAACCATCATTGTAGTTGGAAGAGATAAAAAGTTGGAAGGGATCAAGACTAGAGGCAGGAATTCAGTAATTCAGGTAAGAAATCATGGTAGCCTGCCTTAGACAGTGGCAGGGACAATAAAGAGAAGAGGACAGATTTGAAAACCATGTAAGAAGTAGATGAAATACTAGATATGGGAGGCAAAGGAAGGAAGGAAATATAGATTCTGACTTGGGCACTCAGAAAGAGTTTGATTTAGGACATGCTACTATGATGTACCTTTGAGATACCCAAAAGGATAGCTGGATATATAGATCAGAATAAAGAGATTGACAAAAGGAATTATATATTATAAATACAAAATGTCTCTGAATATTTTTACAGAAAGACATTGACAAAAGCACCTGCAGTTCTGAGGTTGACGAGTTTGAATTCTATTAGGGGTCACGCTTCCTTATTTCCCAGCTGGCTCTTCCTCATTGGCACTAAATCATAGGGTGGGTAATTCTTCACTCTATCTCATCCAATGGACAGTTTACCTCACCAACTGATAGCTTGTCTCCTGTTTCCCAGCAGTGCCCATTCTTTTCCTATGTTTATATTTCTTTGATATAGAAAGTATAAGCATTTAAGAGGAAAGTAAATTAAATTTCTATAGTTTGCACTGAGCATGGATTTTTACTACGTATTATCGGGGAAAGATTAAAATTAATTACACTGGCACCCCATTCATTCAAATAGTTCCACGTGTGCTAATTAGTTGATCACACTCTAAAGTGGTTTTCCCTTCAAGTGGGCACGTCAATGGGACTTGACATGATGATTCATGCTTTACAGCCCACTCAATTTTAGTAAATAGAAAAGCTGAAAATTCTGTCTCAAAATTAGTGATGTTAACATTTTTATCTGACTTTAAATTTATAAAGCCTCATTTTCCTGATGGAATTTTCCAAGACTTAAAAGGCGAGCAGTGGCTTATAACTAAGAATGTGTTCTAGATGCTGAAAATATAGTCCAATCTCTGTAAGTGAACTAAAGGCAGGCTGATCCCATATTTCAGAGAACAATGCAAGAATACACGTACCACTCTACTGAAACTTCTCTGATTAAGGTCACCAATAACTTTCAGGTCGAGAAATCAATCGACACTTCTCTTCTTTTGCCTTTCCAGCAGCTTGTAAAGCCATTTTCCACCTTACTCAAAACCATCTCTTTCCTTGGCTTCTGTGATACTGCCCTCAGCTGCACTGGCTGCTATTTCTCAGTGTCCTCTGCTGGCTCATCATCATCCTCTCTTTGACCTGACCTTTAAAACTAATATATGAGTGGTCCTGGCACTCTTCTTCTCATGTTACTATCTCATTAGATGATTCCCCTCCACCCCTGGTGGATCTGGTTATCAGACATATACCCTGGCAATTAATATCCAAATGAGTATCTCAATAAATAGCATCACCATATCCCCAGCTGCTGAAACCTGAATCCTGAAAGTCACTCGAGTCCAAACTGCCCCTTAAATCTCTGTGCAGAGGAAGTTGCAGGGTTTTTTCAATTCCAAGGATTCACCCTCAACCTTGGGTTTCCAAAAGGACTCGATTTTACAAAGCTTCTGGTTTATATAACTGCTCCACTTCTGAAGCTTGTAGAGAAGATGAAGCATTCAGACAGAGATATATATGCTTTATGCAAGGCTGGATAAATTTTAAATTAACATTTTAAATGTGGTAATAAGTATGGATACGAAGTATTATATAATATATAAATTAATTCCTATATCTTTGCTGGCTCTTGGGAAGAAAGGGAAATTTTTCTTACTATTGTGAAATATCGTGATGGGAATGAGATTTTGGAGCTACTGTATACATCATATTAACAGCCCCTCCATTCTGGCTCTCAGTTTTAGGAAGGGTGATGGTGAGTAATGAAAGTGGCATAATTGTTCCAGATGAGATGATGAGTCAGTGACAGTGTTGGAAATGTGGGTAACCTATTTTTATTCATAATGTGAAATATTTTAGAAACTCTGAATAAGGCTTAACTGACATCAAGATGACTTGAATTTCAGGGCACTGGTAACAGGATTAAACCCTCCAATTTAGGGTATTAGCATTCATTTTAGAAAATATTCAAAGGAAAAAAAGGCCTATTTCCCTAAGAAATTAACAAATTGACACTGTTTGAATGTTACAGCCCCTTTACAAAAGCATAAAACTCTCCCTTTTCCTCATTCATTTCTAGACTTTATATTTTGATTCATTGTTCTATTTATCTATTTCACAATTAACATTGCAACATTTAAAATTCCTGTAGCTGCATATGTTTTTTCATATTCAGGAAAGTAAACCTCTCCTAATTATCCTTATTTTTCAAGACTGTTTTCTAATTTCTAACTTCTATGGCAAAGATTCCAGTGTTTAATTACTAAGTATGATATATTTGCTTCTAATAAATTTTCTTAGCTATGTTTTGTGCATTCTTAAAACAGAAAGGTTGTTGAATTTTATCCAGTACTTTGGTCAACTATAAATATGACCTTTTTTTCTTTTTCATGTCATAAGTTACATTTATAGATTTCTTAGTGTTGACACACACTGCATTCCTAATGCCACTTCTCCTTTGTTGGCTCATCAACCTCTTTTTGACCTTTAAAACTAGACTTCATCAGTGGCCTTGACCCTCTTCTGTTACTGTTTGACTAGAATTTGGTTAGCAAATACATATACTCTGATGAGTCCCTAATTCATATCTCAGTAAATGGCATCCCCATCTTCCCAGGTGCCGACGCCTGAATCCCAGAATTAGATTTCTAAATATTTTATTTAGGATTTGGGGATCTTTGCACAAACACACCACTCAGGGGCTGGACGGCTGTATGCCAGCCCAGGCATCCTCATGCTCTGTGATTCTTCTCTAAGCACTGAATGCAGACTATGTGAAGGCAGAAACCTTTCCCAGCACTGTTGTCAGCACCTCTAACAAATCTTGCATACAGAAAGCTTTTGATAAATACTGAATGAATACTGAATGATTAAATGATGAAAGAACAAACTCAGCGGAGTTCTCATGAATTCCAATCCTTCTTTGATTTGAAATATGTCTAGCCATCTGTTTTGTCCACCTGTCAGCTCAACACTCTACTTAGCATTGTGTGTTTCTCCTGTCCCAGTCTGGACTGCTCAACCTGGCAACAAACACTATTCCTGCCCATTCATTTACAGGCTTGCAGAACAGGGGAGAGGGGCAACAATCCAACTGGAATATTCACTAGCTAAAAATTCCTCACCGAGTATGCACTGTCTTAATTGTCACTATGCACTACTGAAAACTTACCCAGAAAGATGGCTATATTCATTTGCCCAGCTCAGTAAGAAGCGTAAGTAAAAAGGGCTGTATAATATCCAATTCACAGCAAAATTGGAGAGTACACCTATAGGTCTGTGAATTAAGTAAGAGTTTGTGTATTAGGGGACAAACTCCTCAAAAACTGTGTTCCCTTCCTCTACAAAGAACTCAACCAGTTGCTAGTTGGCTTTGAAGGCAGCAGACTTTGTTCTTGGTGCAGAAGGCAGTGGGGCGAGACTGGCAGCTAGACCACTCTTGGAAGTACAGAGTCAGAAAATGACGACAGTTGAGTTCTTCTCAAGGGAAACAGGAGATGCCATGCAGTATTCTGAACTTCATTCAGTTCCCAAGCAGCATGTAATGAAACCAGAGGGCAAACACTGTGACCACCTGCTCTGCGTGGTGGAATGCCTCAGTCTTGTTTGTTCCTCAACTCTCCCACTTACCTAGCCTCTGCTCATGGGGTATCCAGAGCGTGCATGGTGATTAGAACTATAAATGAGTTCACTTCATTTAATGAGATATTCCTTCAAAATGCTGCCTGGACTGAAAAGGGTAGTCTGAGGAAGTAAATGTCAATTGAAAGAAAGCTAAAGAATAATCTAGGGACTGAATAACACAGTGAACCCAGAGGTGGATTAGAATTGTGGTTGAGGGTACAAATCCAAGAGTACCCTTCTGTGAGCTAGAGTAGATGTACGTCACTATTGCAGGATGGTGGGAATGTGGAGAAGCATGGGAAAACTACAATTGGTGTGTCCTATAGACTGTGGTTAACAGCAATACGTTAATATTCTTCCATTAATGCCAAAGATGTATTGTGTTGATAATGGAGGTGTATGGAAAACAAGTGTGCCAAATGTATGCTATGGACCATGGTTGGTGATAACAGTCTGAAGATATTATCTCATAATCTGTAAAAAATGTTCCAGCATGGTGTGGTGTGTTGATGAAGGGGTGTTGTATGGAAGTTCTACACATGTGCACGATTGTTTTGCCAGTTCACAACCTCTGTAATAAAATATATTTTTAGAAAATAGGGTGGGTTGGGGGAAAAATACACCAAATGTAAGATAGGGACTATAGTTAGTAGTAATATTTTGATGATGCTCTTGCATAGTTTTAACAAACGTTTTACAACAAAGCAAAGAGTTGGTGGAGGGGTGATGTATGAGACCCCCGTATGATGTTATGTAGGTTTATTTTGTACGTTCACAATCTTTACTATACACTTATTGTTTATGCGTGTCATGTATGAATGATATACTTGAATAAAAAATATATTCTAAAAAAAAAAAAATGCTGCCCAGAGGTGAGCGCTAAGGTGGAAGCCTTGTGCCCAGGAGATGGTACCAGCAACCACACCTACCATCTCCAAACTAGGCCTTGCTGCTCCAAACTTTGGGTGGTTCTTGTGCTCTTTTGGGGGGAACTCATCCATTACTTTTTCAGGGGAGGGACCTCTTTCTTGGCTTGTGCTAGGTGCTCAGCACTAATTAGCTTTTTGGTTAATATGATTCTATCTTCCCTTCTTGCAAATATTTTGTTGTTCTTTTGAAGTCCTTGTTTCTCAGGGTTTGTACAGATTTTACTATTTTTTTCTTTGTTGGCATTTCACTAGGCCTTAAGAGATGAGAAAAACCTTTGGGTCGGTTGACTGAGAATCAATGAAGAGCCTCTGCAACTGTGGTTCCTAAATCAGGCTGTGCCCTAGAATCCCTTGGGTCTCTTGTCAGGAACTATAGTACCTGTTTCCTAGCTCAACCCCGGAGATTCTGATTCATTGACCTGAAGTTAGGCTTAGAAATGTGGGCTTTTATCTAGTGTTTGGTGATTCTCTTGCAACCAATAAAGAATCTGCATTTGAGAACCATTGTTCTGTATGATTTTTAATCATAAATATATGATAATTAACCAAGCCTTTCCTTTTAGATTAATGTAAATGCTACAATGAACATCTTTGTTCATTGTATACTGACCTTTCTACATACCTTTACTTTATAAATACATACTTAGATATAGAATCAAATAGTAGAGACTTCAATTCTTTTGGTCAAACTGCCTTCAAGGTAGGGTCCACCATAGACTCTTCCACCTGCAGCACAGGAGAGTGTATTTCCACACCTCTCTGCCAAGATAGTATTTTTTTTTTTTTAATCTTTGCTAATTTTAGGGTGGGTGGGGATCATATGGGAATCTCCTATATTGTTTTTGTTTGTTTTTGAGGGACCAGGGCTGGGAATTGACCCCAGGACCTCATACGTGGGAAGCAGGTCCTCAATCACTGAGCTACACCCACTCCCCAACAAGAGCTGGATTTTTCAATTTTTTTGTTTTTAGGAGGTACCAGGGATCGAATCCAGGACCTCAGATATGGGAAGCAGGCACTCAACCACTTGAGCTACATCTGCTCCCCCTCCCCTATACTTTTGATGTCTTTTCTGTAATCTAAAACTTCTCTAAACATAAAATTTATGATGAATTTTTTTAAATCTTTGCTAATTTTAGAAGTGGCTTCTTATTGTTGAGTTATGTAATTATAAAAATACTTATTTGTTCATTCAATAAATACTTCTTCAACACATAATAGGCCTTGTGAGCAAAAACAAACATGGCTGTTTCTCTCTCTCATGTAGAAACTGTCCTTAATCCACTAATCAGACAAACAAATCTAGTCAAAAGCACTTATTTTCACCACTACAATAAGCAGTGCCATTGGCATTTTTTTTTTCCCCCTCCCTATTTTTGTTTGCATTTGCTGAGTCTGTTATGGGCTGGTCGTCTTTTTCAGGAGGCACTAGGAACCAAATCTGGGACCTCCCATGTGGGAGGGAAGTGCCTAATTGCTTTAGCCACCTCTGCTTCCTGCTTTGTTTTATCTCTCATTATGTTTTTCCTCCATGTGTCTCTTGTGTCATCTCGTTGTGTCAGCTTACTGCACCAGTCTGTCACGCCAGCTTGCTGTCTTGCTCGTTTTCTTCAGAAGGCACCGGGAACCGAACCCTGCCCTCCCATATGGTAGGCGTAAGCTCAATCACTTGAGCCTCATCTGCTTCCCTCCACTGGTTCTTATAAAGCAGAGACCTGACCTATTTAGAAAAGTCAGAGAAGGCCCCCCTTAGAACTGAAGTTGATAATAAAGATAATGATAATAGTACACACTGACAAAGCATTTACTATGTGCCAGGCTCTGTTCTAATCACATCAGGGACATTAACCTTTATGAGTTGTACTATTATCATCTCCATTTTACAGATAAAAAAAATTGAGTCAGAAGTTAAGATGCTTGCTGAACATCACATAGCTAATAAATAAACGAGCCAGGATTCAAATCAAGGTCATCTACCCCAGAGTTGATTCTATGCACCACTGTTATCCCACCCCTGTTCCTGAATCCTTGCCTACATCAGGCTCACTGTGCTCCCTTCCCTTCTCCCCACCAGAAAGGGATGAGGTGCTGCACTGCTCCAAAGGAATTTCACATAAGCTCCATGCCAACAGGCAGCTCCTGAGAGTTATCAAAGAATATTAAAGATGGATGTCTTTTCCCTCTCACTACTTGCTTTCAGAGCCAGAGTCATTGTTCCGTACCTCCAAAGTACCAGATTTGAGGTGCTGGAGAGGGAAGGAAGAGGATTTTCCTTGTTTTTAAATTAGTAATCCCAAATTCACCCATGGCAATGACTCCTTAACAATCACCTCTGCATTATAACATATTTGAACATTAAGCATTACTGTTTCATGAGGATATAGAAAAAGAACCACTGATTTCTGATTTTTAAATGTCTCAAGCTAAGAGTGATTGCCTCTTTGTAATGCCCCTGTCCCAGGCCTGATTCCCATAGGCCAGCAGTCCATTTTATATTTGCATTTAACTACATTAGGGCCTGTGAGCAGTAAAGATGGATTACTCTAAACAAGGTGTTAGCTGACTGGGCATTAGAAACAACAGAAGATCTTTAATCCTCTGCCAGTCTGCCAAACGTGTTAAGAGTTGAAAGTATGACAACTTAAAGAAACACGTTCCAGGGATTTCAGTGAGGGTCATTTTATGCACTTTGGGCCATGAACTAGTGAGTAAGCTAAATTCTATAACAGATTATTGAGCAAACACTCCCACAAATTAAATACAAGAGTTCACGCTACCCAGATGCTCATTAACTATGTCCTTCTAATCAAGAGACTGCAGAAAAGCAAAAGCTAAATATTCACCAATGAGCTGATGAGTCCCTGGCAAACACTGCCTCTCAAGTGTTAGTGTCTACTTCTGGGAACCTGTTTATGTCATTCTCCCACTGATTGTTGGATGCTGCCAACATGTGACCACATAACAACAGCTTGACTGTAAACTGAAACTACAACTTTTGCTAAAGATGCAGGATTTGACCACGTCTCTGAAAAAAAAATGCCACAGAACTGCTTGAGTCCTATGTAAAGCCATTTTAACAAATGAATGTCTGGAAATGAGACCACTTAACGATTGTGGATAAGTCTAGAGCATGAAAGAATAGGTACTTCAAAAGAGAATGAGTTAAATCTCAAAGAACTAAAAAAGGCCCTTGAGAAAACTGAAGAAGTCATGGATATTTCTGGAAAAAAAATCCCTCTTCCTGATCTGGCAGAGTGAAGTGAAACTGGTGAAGGATGTTACATTATGCACTTATATAATTTTGTCAAAAAAACTAATGCCCCCATAAATGAGCACTCAAGTCACTTTTTGTTCATTCTAAGGATTAGCACAGAGTTTCAATTATGAAAATTCTGTTAAATGTAAGATGTAAAACAAAACTTTTTTTTTTTTTCATGATTTTATTTTCTCAAGTTAAAGCCTGTGCAGTAAAGGGTTAACTCAGCGGTCCAGGATTGCTCAAAACCTGCACATTCACAAAAAGGGGGACTGACCCTTGACTGACTCCTGGGAAATGATCTCTGAGTCCTTGGAATATTTAACCTAAGAGTATTTTGCATGTCTGAGGCCTTGGACCTTGCTGCATCAGTCTGACCAGATAGTTTATGCTTACAATGTCACTCGTCAAGAATGCCTGATCTTGTATGCCCAAGGCCCTGAGCCACTGCTCTATCAGTTTGACCACCAGGAGGGAGGGGTTTGGAGACTGCATAGCTAAGGTCAGTCACACAGGACCGCGGCATGACTACATGACAGACCCCCAAGAAAAACCCTGGACATTAAGGCACAATTGTGCTTTCTTGGTTGGCAATACTTTACACATACTGTCACACATCGTAACTAAGAGAATTAAGCATGTCCCCTTATGACTCCACTGGGAAGAGTCGCTTGGAAGCTTGTACCTGGTTTCTCCTGGACTTTAGCCATGCACCTTTTTCCTTTCCTGATTTTCATCTGTACCTTTTCACTGAAATAAACGAAAACTATTAGCATGACTGCTTTTCTGAGTTCTGAGAGTCCTTCCGGTGAATCATCGAGCCCGGGTGTAGTCTTACAGACCCCCAACACAAAGCCCTAAAGTAGTCTTTTCTCCTATCAACCATAAAGTTTTTGTCCCTACAAAGTGGATTCACTTGAAATGCCCCTTCAGTGCCAGTTTTTCTTAGCTAACAAGGACCTCCCTTATGGAGCCTCATCAAAAATCCTTAGAAGACAGGGGAACCAAGAGTTCAGACTTGCTAGAATGGCAGCTCTCCACCACAGTGCTCTCTCAACGGTATCTACTAATAAACTGTCAGATGGGTTAGTAGTGACAAAGCACCAGAGTATATGAAATGTTGACTTGCCAATGGATTTACATTAGTGTGGCTTTAATGTAACATCACTTTCCATCAAAGGCTCCAAATAGCCAAAGAGAAAATGTCCCAACTTCTCAAAGTGTCTTTGAGGACTCTAGGGGTCTGGATTCTGACAGACTTACCTCTCTAGCCTAGTTCCTTCCCATTCAAACGCTGAGCTCCACCACTCACTGAACGAGTTCCCAGAACGGTGAAGCCTCAACTCCAGATCTTTGTAACTGCTGTCATTCTTTGCCTGATTAACGCCTTCTCATTCAATCTTTACAACGTGATTTACAGCAGGGTTTCTCAACCTTGGTTCTACTAACTTTTGGGCCAGATAATTCTTTGTTGTAGGGGACTGTCCTGTGTTGTGCCCACTGTAGGATGTTTTATAATATCCCTGCCCTATACCTACTAGATGCCAAAAGCACACTCCCCCAAATGTGTCACTGCCAAAAATGTCTCTAGATATTGCTAAATGTTCCCACACACCCATGTGAAATTCACCGATTTACAAGTTTTTCCTCACACACACACACACACCCCACCAAAGGCTGGGAAAGGTGGCTCCCTTTGTGCTCCCCTGGTATCCTATGTTACCTGAAATAAATGCCCACCCCTACTAGAGTGTTAGTTCCTTGCGTGTAAGGCTTATGGTTTTACTAATTATACCCTCAGCTTATAATGCATTAGTATCTGGCATATAATGAGGCCTCAGTAAATACTGAATGGATAAGATTAGGATACGCATCATAGTGAGGGAAGTACAGGGAAAAAATGATGCTGAGTAAAGACAAGAAGGTAAGAAGTTCAGGGTGTATGAAGAATAGCAAATATTTTCATTTGCTTGAGAATAGGGGAAGTAGCAGGAAGTGAGTTAAGAAAAACAGGTAGGGATAGCATGGAGAGTTAGAAAGGCCAAGCTAAAGAGCCAGAACTTTATTGCAAAGGAGAAACAAGAGGAGTGAAATAGGTAATGTTTGGTATAGTTTCTTCCACATATGCAATTCATGAGTTTATATGTTTATCCAAGCAATATAAAAGTATATATTTAGATACCATCATAAATGAAATATCTTTTTCTTGATACTTCAGAAAGACACATAAATTTGGTCATCTAGGTATTTGATAATATGCTACAAAATATTTTGAAAAAAAGATGCTGAAATCATTTATTCATTTCAAAAACATTTATCAAGACTACTAAGTAGCAAATATTTTGCCAAGACACTGAAAAGTCAATGTTACACAAAAAGATACATTTCCTGACCTCACAGAGCTCACAATTTGGAACTCACAATGTAAACAAAACAAGCAACTCATGAGTTTAAATATTTATCAAGCAATATAAAAGCATATGTTTCGTTACCATCTTGAATGAAATCTTTTTCTTAATACCACAAACAAATAATAATAATACAAAGAGTCCAGAGAAGGGGCAGCTAACCATGGAGTCAAGGACAGCTTCATGGAGGAAAGACAACGGTTATTAAATCAGGCAAGGGCAGGGAGGAAAAGAGCATTCTAGGCAAAAAAGGGACTAGTTCTTTGAGAAACTTAAAATTCAGTTTTGACTTTGGTGCTGAACTAGGATTCAGCAGCTGTGGGCTGCCTACTAGCATAGCGAAATAACTTTGAGCAAGTCCCTTCATCAATCTTGATAAATTATTTATGTGACACCAACAATTCAGCACCTATTCCGTTTCAAGCACTGTGCTCATTGCCACAGACACAACATTAAATAAGAGAGATGGGGTCCCTGTTCCCATGGAGTTTGAAGTCTAGCTATAAATGCTTACAAATTAAACAAGCAATTACAAGACAGTATGCTATGAGTTACGGTGAAGAAGTAACGTGAACTTTTGGGTCCTCATCAGTAAAACGAACAGGTGGAATAGTGGTCTCTCAGAGCCCTCTCAGATCTGAAACTCACTTCAAGTCTAAAAGCTTTTCACCTCTCTGAGCACGTTGCCTCTGTTTTACAGTAAAGAAGGCCACAAATAAGAAACAGGCTAAGAAACCTAATATACTCTAGAACTGAAGGAGGGATGATTTCAGTGCACAAAAGTTGGGTACACAGAGGAAAAAAGGACATCTTTATTAGGACAATGGAGAGAAAGGCAAGACTTAACTCACCTTCTTTAGCTAGTTAACAGGCAAATTAGCAACACAAACGGTATAAAGAAAATGTAACTATTTCATTCTCATAGGAATGTCTATGCTTCAGTGAGTTGGCATTTCAGCTAAAATCTCTTAACAAACATATAATAATCATCAATCATAACAAGGTATTTCAATACCAGATACTTAAAAATATTTATTCATTAAGTAAATACAAATATTAAGCATCTTCTATGTACAATAAATTGTGCTTGATCTAGCTATAGCAGAGCAAATATAAACCAGACATAGGTTTGACCTTAAGAAGCTCACAGTGTGGTGGGAAAGTTAATGAAGAAGCTAAGCATTTGATAGAATTCTTTGCACAAACATCAGGAAATTAATGTCACATGCAAAACACCATATAACCAAGGTATTCACTTGATATGCCCTACTCAGCATCCATTTACATTCAGTGGTTGATTTTTGCTCAGATATATGTGTGTTTCTGTGTGTGTGAAGTAGATGACTCGTTCTGCAAACTCACAGAATGTTAAAAGGTTTTAATAATATTTGGGCCTGTTTTTCTAAAGTATGTGGCTGTAGTGTATTTTGGGAGATTTAGGTTGTGGCTGGCAGGAAGCCTCTGGGTGAGCGGCATTCAAGCTTCCCCGAGTTTCAATCTGTTCAAGGTGGACACAGGCCACGAAGAATGCTTGATTCATGAGATCTCAGGGTAGCAAGCTGTCTGAAGCCTCAGAATTCCTTTCTAAACACCCAAACACCAAGATGAAGTGAGAAACTCACAATGCAAGCCGTGTGACTGCATGGTTTACCTTCATTTTGAGTAAAGTTAACTTCAATCATTTTGCAGATGGTAATCGGACTTAACTCCTCAGCCCCAAAATACTTACTACCAAAGTTTACAGAAGAAAATGATAAACTTCAGAGAATCAACAGCTCCAAGTTTAAAAATACATCAAGTTATCTGTAGCAAAAAAGACATAGATAGACAGACAGACTGGCTGACACATGCCTGCTAGGTAAAACCCATATGTATTTGCAATCTGATAAAAGGAGGACCCATGCCTGAATGTTGCTGAGAATGTTAAACAGAAGGTATGATAAGCACCTAATATAGTATCTGGCACTTCACTAAGAGGACAAGCTCCTGATCCCTGACTGGCCTACAAAGCCCATTCTCAGCTGACTCCATTTCAACTTCATTCCATAGCTAAACTAAATCTATTCATAAATATTAGACGACAGCCCTTTTATTTATATTCATATTTAATTTCCTAATTCGTTGCTAATTTTTAACCAGTATATTTGTCTCAAAATCTAGCAGATGTGCTACTTAATATTTAATACAAGGGTTCTTAACTAGGGGCTCACAGAACCCCAAGGGTTCCATGGAAAGATGTCAGAGGGTCCATGAGCTTGAACTGAAAATTCAAAAAAACATTATTCTTGTGGGGACGTGTTGGTGCGGGTGTGATATATTTACTAAATAATACACAGTACAGTGTGGACTTAGTAAGGGGTCCGTGGTTTTCACCTGACTGGCAAAGGGGTCCGTGGAACAGAAAAGGTTAAGAACTCCTGCTCTGGTAGGTATTTAATACATAAAATTTATAATACTTTCATCAAAAAAGACTTTGAGAAATGACTATGAGCCCACAAATTCCACAAAAACATAAGCAGTAGCTTTTAATCCTAACGGCCAAAAACCAGAAACAACCTAAAAATCAGAATGGATTAAAAATTTTTGTATATTCATACAATGAACAGCAATTTGAAAAAGAAGATAATACTGATATGCACAACTACAATGAATGAACTTCAGAATAGTATGTTCTGTGAAAGAAGCCAGACACACCAGAGTACATACTGTGCATTCCTTGAATATGAATTTCAAGACCAAGCCAAACAACCGGTGGTGAAAGGAGTCAGAACAGTGGTTACTTCTAGAGACTGAATATTGACTAGGAAGGGATTCAAAGAAACACTCTGGAGTGATGGAAGTTCTTCTAATTTTGAGTTGAGCGGTGTTTACACCATGTATTTGTAAGAATTTATGAATCTGTACACTTAAGATTTGTGCATTTCAGTATGTAAATTATAGTTCAACTTTTTAAAAAGACTCAGGTCTAGAGAGGTTAAGTAACCTGGTCAAAGCATTGAGCTGGTAAATGAAGTCTGATTTAAAAGGCAGGTAGTCCAACTCTAATACCATGCTTTTCATCACCAAGCTATACAGTCTCATGAATGTGGATCCAAAGGGGATGAACAGGAACTGGAAATAATGTCTTGCTGCAACGTCACTGCCTGGCACACTCACCTCGCTAACCTAAGTGCTTTGCTACTGGGATGTCATGCAATACTTGCAGCCCTCCCGTCTTAGCAGTACCATCGTTTCTTCAGTGTCATTAATCAGTATTTTCTAAGTACTGATTGACACTAGATATTTGGATAGCCTAGCTGTTTTCAACACCTCCTCTCTTTTGTCTTGGTTGTCCCAGAGTAAATGCTGTAATAAATAATGGTTCAACTCAGGGCTCTAAATCATTCTGCCAAAAACTATTCACTGGGAGCCAATTCATAATTAACTGAACATACCAAATTAACCAGTTTATCAAAAACTTTCTCACCTTTTTAAAGAATTCAGTAAAGTTTAATACACCAATTTCATAAATGCTGAAATGCTTAAAATGCTTCATAGCAGCATTTTAAGACCTATTTTTCAAAAGTGAAGTGTTGTAGAGTGGTTTATTCTTCCTATGAATATATTCTTCTTGAATATATTCAATGAATGTGAATATATTCTTATAAGGATTATACTCATGAATATATTCTCCTTATGAATATATTCATGAATATATTTTTCTTTGCCCTATTGGGAAAACATTTTAAAGCAGTTTAAAAATGAATGAATATGAATATATTCATGACCATTTTCATGAGCTTATATTCATATTCATAAGCCACATTCCTGACCATATTGGGACATTTTTGAACCTGGTTTTAAATCTAATGAATATTAATATATTCATTAAGAATATATTCATACTTTGTCAGCATATATTCATATTCATGGCCTGTATTCTTGACCATATTGGGAAATTTTCAAATTCAGTTTAAAATTTAATGAATATCAACATATTAAGAATAAATTCGTAAGAATACACTCATATTCACTTCATATATTCAAGAAGAGTATATTGACAAGGCAACTAATCCATCCTATGACCTTTGACAAAATGACCACTCTAAAGCAGTGCTAAGATGAGTGTGTTTTCTGATTTTGGTGAATTGGCATGCTTCCTGGTAGAAAGGCTTTTATCTCCAAGCACACACCAATCCCAGAGAGCCCAGTGATGCTAATTTGGGCTTGCCCAGGGGTGTCCCAGTATTTCTCAGATTTCACAGACTCTGTAACATCTATGTTTTTATTTTATTTCAGCACACTGGTTTGGGATGTATCCAGGACAAACACTTTTTTTTTGCCTGAATATAAGAACGTCTAGCAGTCCCATCAGCTGATTTTCACCCTCCACCTTTAGATATCATTTCTGCTCTAATTTTTAGGATTTTTCATCTGATTTCCCCCCATTAAATTCTCTGATTTGATTGCTCTGCTTCACCTATTTTAATGTTAGAAGAAACCTTAATTAACTGAATAATATTTATCAAAAAGCATAAAACTTTAAAACTGGAACAAGAGATTTCAATTAAAATTAAAAATAAGGGTACCTACTCTCATCATTAAAAATTGTTCTAGATATTCTAAATTAATGATGAGTATCTTTTCATGTGCTTAGGGGCCATTTGGATATCTCTGTAGAAATACCTATTCAGATCCTCTGACCATTTTTTAATTGGGTTATCTTTTTATTGTTGAATAATAAGAGATTTTTTAAAATATATTCTAATATTAGTCTCTTATCAGATATGATTTGCAACTATTTTCTTCCATTCTTTTTGTTTTCTATTTTATTAATTTCATCTTTATTTATTCTTAGATTTAGTTTCTCTAATGGCTTAAGACGACTATGTACTTACTTTGTTTTTTCATTCTTCACTAATAATAAAGGCACTTAGGACCAGAAAATTTCTTCTGAGTACGGTTTTCACTGTCCCAAGGGTTTAGAATGAAATATTCATATTTTTATTACTTTTAAAGATAACTTTAAATTTTCTTTTTGTTTAGTCCAAGGGTTCTCTAGGCTTGTGTGTATATTGCTGTTTTGCTATTTTTTAAGTTGTTATTTTATAATTTACTTCTAAATTTATTAAAAAATAGCCAGGGGAAATTGCAAAAAACTTAAATTTAAAAAAAAATTTTTTAAGGATTTCTCTATGGCCAAGTAAAAATTTCATGACATTTTTTTTTTAAATGAAAATTTTTTTATAAACGCTCCATTGAAAACTACAAAAACGAAACATCCTATCCAGGACATTAAGACATTCACAGACATACACAGTAACAGGATGCATAACAAGCATATATGAAAGCTTGTAGAAATTTAATCCCAAGTGGCAAGGTGGTAGGCACCTTTCCAGTGTTTTTCAAGAGTCTTACTTTAAAAGCCCTTGGCCTCTAGAAGTGGCTGAGAACAGCTGTCCTGAATTCTCTGAATATCAAAATTGCCTACTTCTTTTGTCACGTACTCCTCTGGTGTGCAGACATCCCCATGCCTGATCTTTCAAAAGTTGATCTTTTGATCCTCTCTGGTTTGGTTACCTTTCACTTCCTGTGAAAAGCCTCAGACTGCAGCTCCTGCCCTCACTTTCCCTTTTCTTCTTAATTGCAGCAATCAGATCCCAAAAACCTGTGTGAGTCCATCCACATTAAAAATTCCAACCACTCTTCCATCCACTGTATTTTTATAATGTATTTCTCAATGTTGATCACCCTTCTCAAAACGTACTTCCCTTGGAGTGGGAGACACACACCAATCTGTCTCACCCCCCTACCCGAACCACATATTCATAACTTGCCTGTCTTATCTTGTGTAATTTCAGTCAAAGTAGCAACGCCTAGTACAGTCTATGCCCAAAAAATATTTTTTGAGTTTGTAAATCTTGTTTCACACAACTATCATTTACTTCTTTTGGAAGTGATTCTAAAAGCTCCCCTCCTCTTCTCTATAAAAATGTTTCAAAAGGCTCGCCTTTCTAATATCTCCTGGTTTCTGCTGACTCCCAAATTAATGACTGTTGCACCTGTCCCACATGCACACTAAACCCACATTTTCACCTGCCTATATAGCAGTAAATGCAATGCCCCAATCCCTACACTTTTCCTATGTCAAAACTAGAATTATCTCTCACAAATTATAACTCTTCGTTTATCCCATCAATCAATCTTAATTAGGTTCTCCCATCCATCTACTCCCTTAACAAACCACCATTACCTTGAATTTTTCAGTAACTAGCTGTATAACCTCGGGAAAGGCACATACCCTCTCTGTCTCAACTTCCTCATCTGTATAATGGGGATAATAAACACCACCTACCTCCAACTTTTTAAAAATTGAGAAAGAATTCAAATAGCACAAAATTCACCTTTTTGAAGTACACAATTCGGTGGTTTTTAGTATATTCACAAATTCAGGCAACCATCACCACTATCTCATTCTCGAACACTTCATCAACCACAAAAGAAACCCTGTATGCATTAGCAGTCACTCACTCCCCACTGCTCATGCCCACCAGTCCCTGGCAACCACTAATCTACTTTCTCTCTCTATGGATTTGTCTATTCTGTATATTTCCTATAAACAGAATCATCTAATACATGACCTTTTGCATCTTGCTTCTTTACCTTAGCATAATGTTTTCTAGGTTCATCTATATTGTATATCAATACAGCATTTTTATGGCCAAATCTTACTCTATTGTATAGACATACCACATTTTGCTTATCTATTCATCAGTTGATGGACATTTAGGTTGTTTCCACTTTTTGGCTATTATGAATAGCACTGCTATGAATATTGGTGTCCCTGTTTTCAATTTTTTTGTGGATACAACTAGTAGTGGAATCACCAGGTGATATGGTAATTCTAAGTTTAACTTTCTGAGGAACCGCCAAACTGTTTTCCACAGTAGTTGCACCACTTTCCATTCCCACCAACAATGTACAGGATTCCTATTTTTCAGCATTCTCAGCAACATTTATTTTTATAAATGCGACATGATATCTCATTAGGTACACCCTTTTAATGGGAGATTTCAAACTGTTCACATTTAGTTGAATAATTAATACATGGATTTTATTTTATGTCATTTTCTCTTCCTTCCCTATATTTTGTGTTGAGTTAATCAAGTTGCTCTTCTATTTTTTCTTATGTTAATGTGGAAGATTCACTAATTTCTTTATTCCATTGATAGCCTTTTTCATTTCTCTGCTCTCAATATTATTTGAAAGCAAGGTATCAACTATTTCACCTACCAATATGTACCAACTTTTGGGGTAGTTTGTATGCAGCAATAGATAACTGAAATACTGTCAAAGAGGTTTCCAAGCTGGTTATACCAATTTCTGTTTCCATTAGCATTTTGTGCACATTCCTATTGCTCTACATCCTTGTCAACTCTTGGCATTATCAGTCTTTTGAATTTTAGCCACTCTGGTTTTGTGCGTAGTGGTATCCCACTGAGATCTAATTTTCATTTTCTTGATGTCTAACAAGGTTGAGCAATTTTCCTATGCTTATTGGCCAACTGGATATCCTCTTCTAAGGGTGCATTTTCCATTGGATTTTCTGTCTTTTCCTTATTGATTTACTTGTAGGTGTTTCTTAAGGATTCTGTATAAAAAGCCTTGTCAATTTTATGTGGTGCAAATCTCTTGTTCCACCTGTGTCTTGATTTTTCACTCCCTTCCTGCTATCTCTTAATAGTTCGTAATATTAAAGTAGTCCAACTTACTAATTTTTCCTTTCTCATTAGTGGTTTTTGGTCCTGTTTAAGATATTTTCGCCTACTCCCCTCCCCCCAAGACAGGCCTTTTAGCTTCTTGAAGCTTTTTTTCCTATCTTGAACATTTGAATCTAAAACTCTATTTGGAATTCATTTTAGTGTGTAATATGAGATAGGTGTTGATGTGTGCCCCCTCCCCCGACACACACACAAGGATAACCAACTGACGTCCACCATTTATTGATAAGACCATAGATGTGTGGATCTGTCTATGGACTTACTGTCCCATTGGCCTACTTATCCATCCTTGTGCAACTATCATAATATCATAATTATGTAATTTTACAAGAACTCTCAGGGCAGATGTGGCTCAAACGGTTGGGCGTCTGTTTCCCATACCATACGGAGGGACCTGGGTTCAATCCCCAGGACCTCCCGGTAAAATAAAGAAAAATATAGAAGGTACGCAGGCGTGCCGTCTGGCTCTGCAAGCGGGTGAACCCCCAGGCCCCGCTGAACCACACAAGATGATAACGTAACAGGAGAGAGACGCAGGGGAGACCCAAGACAAGACATGCTGAAAAACCAGGAACTGAGGTGGCGCAGGTGGTAGGACACCTCTCTCCCACATCAGAGGTTCCCAGGATCGAATCCCGATGAAAACAGGAGGAGAAGGATGAGAGGAGAGGGTAGGAAACAGACACAGAGAATTGCCCAATGAATAGACAACAAAAGAGCAAAAACGGGGGGGGGGGGGGGGGGGTAAAATGGATTAAAAAATAAATAAATCTTTAAAAAAAAAAAAAAGAACTCTGGATACCCTATAGAGCAGGAGTTGGCAAAGTATGGTTTGCAGGCCATAAAGACTGCAAAACCTAAATATTTACAATCTGGACCTTTAGAGAAATAATTTGCCAACTCTTGATATACAGGCTTAGTTCTAAGTCCTACAACTTTGTTCTTCTTCAACACTGTCTTCACTATTCTCAACCCTATATTCCCATATAAATTTTAAAATTACAATACTAATTTACACACACATACACCTCTCTTGAAATTTTGATTGAGATAAGTGAATCGTTAGATCAATCTGGGGAGAATTTACATCTTTAACTTATTGAGGCCTCTAATTAAAAAACATTATATTATACCCAAATTATTGAAGAGCGTTAATTTTTTCAATAATGTTTTATAGCTTTCTGTGTAAGAATCCTATATATTTTACTGAATTTATTTGTAGGTATTTGGTTTTTTAATGCTATTATAAAGGTATCTTTAAAATTTTTTATTATCTAATTGACTATTTGCTGGTAACTTTAAATATAATTAATATTTGTATTAGGACATTGTATTCAATAAACTTGCTAAATTCACTTATTAATTCTAATAGTTGAACTGTAGATTCTTTTGAGTTTTCCACAAAAACAATAATGTATATAAATAATGGTAGCTTTATTTCTTCCTTCTTAATTCTTACACCTTTCTTTTTCTTGCTCTATTTTACTGTCTAGGTCCTTTGCTACAATTATGAATAGAAGTGGTAAAAGTAAGCATTCTTGTTTTATTCCAGATCTCAGGAGGTGAATGCTTTAAAGATTTCACCATTAAGTATGATGTTTGTAATAGGTTTTGATAAATATTTTTCTTAGATTAAGGATATTCTTCTGTTTCCAGCTTATTAACATTTTTTTTTTTAATCATGAACTGGGGGAGCGGATGTAGTTCAAGTGGTTGGGCGTCCGTCTGCCATATGTAGGGACCTGGGTTCGATCCCCGGGACCTCCCGGTAAAATTTAAATATATATATATATATTATATATATATATATATATAATATATATATATATAGAAGGCGCATGGGCTGCCAGGCTCTGTGTGCCGGTGAGCCGCCAGGCCCCGGGAGCCATGCAGCAAGATGATGACGGAACAGGAAGGAGAGGCAGGGGAGAGTCAAGACGAGATTCTCCGAAAGCTCCAAAAACCAGGAACCGAGGTGGCGCGGGCGGCAGAACACCTCTCTCCTACATCAGAGGTCTCCAGGATCGAATCTGGGTGAAGACTGGAGGAGGAGGAGGAGGAGGATGAGGATGAGGAGAGATGGCAGGAAACAGACAGAGAATTGCGCAGCGAATGGACACAAAACAGCAAATGGGGAAGGGGGGGAGCTTAAAATGGATAAAGTAAATAAATAAATCTTTAAAATAAATAAATAAATAAAAATAAAACTTCTGTATAAAGTTTATTAAAAAAAATAATAAATCATGAACTGATGTTCAATTTTATCAAATACTTTCACACTGTATATACTATGATTAACATGATTTTTCTCCTATATTCTGTCAATGTATTGATAAATTCAACCACATGAGTACAAAAATAAAGTTGATATGACAAAACACATTGAAGACAAATACCAATGGCAAGTTGAAAAATTATGCCTGGAATGTAAGTGTATATGTATGGTCTTAGATTTATGTATTGAAAATATCCTCTCTTATGATCTTTTTAAAATCTATACCATTTATAGTGGTATCTCCTTTTTCATTCCTAATAGCAGTCCTAATTACCAGGGCTTTATTATTAGTGTTTTTTAAAAAAATAAAATAAAATAAACTTTTTGCTTTGTTTTTCTATTATAGGCTTGTTTTCCATTTCATTTTTTCTGCTTGTATCCTTAAAATTTATTTTCTTTGCATGGAGTTCTTTTTCCATTATCTTAAGACAGATGCTTGGATAATTGATTTTTCAGCCTTTAATCATTTCTAATATCTTTATTTAAGGATATAAATTTCTCTGTAAGCATAGCTTCAGTCTGGATATTTTATCTGAACTATCTTCCAGTTTACTAAGTCCTTCAACTTGACTGTTGGTATTGTTTATTTCCAGCTCCCTGCCCGCCCCCCCGCCCCTTGTTCCAGCTGAAAGCCTGGGACATTTATCAGTGACCCTCCTTTTTGGTGGGCAATGAGCTGCAATTCCCATCCCATCCCATCCCAGCTCTAGGAGACTATCAGTATTCTTTTCTCGGTCTGTCAGCACTGCTTTCTGTTCAGTTCCTATGTCTGTCAGTTGCTGCTTTTAAATTGGTAAATGCTTTGAGGGAAATATCAGAGCCAAATGTCAGCCTCAACTCTCTGAGATTACTTTCTCTCTAGCATCTTTACCCTGCCAAGCTTCAGAGCTTTGGTATCCATGGACAGTACTTCTGAACAGTAATCTTGAAATACGTATAATAATATCTCACCATGAGCCAGGCAGTAGTCCAAATTCTGTACTATGATAAAGGTGCCATTATTATCATCTCCATTTTATAAGTGAGGAAACTGAGGCACAGAGAAGTTAAGTAATTTGCCTGAAGTTACAGAGCTAGTAAATGGTAAAGCCAGGAGTCAAATCCAGAGTCTCTTGCACTTAGCTGCTATGTTCTGTTGTCTCTCCTGCATGTATTTTTCACTGTGGGTTCACTGATCCAGAATTTCTTCTTTTAGGAAGTCACCCTAAGGAAACACTAGGAACCTACATAAGGACATTCACTGACACACTGTATAAATGGTAGAAAGTAGAAACTAAAATATGTATTTATACCATGGAATATTACACTCCCTTTAATATTATGGCCTATTTTTTTTTTTTTTTTTTTAAAGATTTTTTTATTTTATTTATTCATTCATTTGTCCCCCCCTTGCTGCTTGTGCTCGCTGGGTCAGCTAACCACGCCGTGCGGGCGGGCTTGCCTTCACCAGGAGGCCCCGGGAACCGAACCTGGGGCCTCCCATATGGTAAACGGGAGCCCTACTGATTGAGCCACAGCCGCTTCCCGATGGCCTATTTATATATTGACATGGAAACAGAAACTCAACATATTTTTTTTTAATATATTTTTACTTATTTTTAAAAGATACTTAGATTACATAAATTGTTATATTAAAAAATACAAAGGATTCTCATATGCCTCACTCCCCAGACCTCCCACTTTTCCCCACATTAACAACTTCTTTCATTAGTGTATGGTACATTCATTGCGATTGATGAACACATTTTGGAGCATTGCCACTAAGCGTGGACTATAGCTTACACTGTAGTTTACACTCTCTCCCACTCAATCCTGTAGGCTATAGCCTGTATCTGTCACTGCAACATCATCCAGGTCAATTCCAAGTCCTGAAAATGCCCCATAACACCTCTTTTCCCCTCTCCCTGACTTCAGCACCTCCAGTGACCACTGTCTCCACATCAATGATATGGTTTCTTCCATTGCTAGAATCATAATAAGTCCACAGTAGAACACCAGTAAGTTTACTCTAGTCCATATTTTATTTGCCAATCCTGAGGATTCTGGGATGGTGATGCCCACTCCACCGCTAATTGAGAGGGGCCTTCGATCCCATATGGCTAATGGATGGGACTCCCTTGCTTGCAGGTGTAGACTTTCTCAGTTCTTTGGTGTGGTGGTTGTCCAGCCTCACCTCCCCATCAGCTGTCCTGGGTGAGTCCAATGAACTGGAGAGCAGGTACTGCAACTCCGCTGAGGCTCAGGGCCCAGCTGGCACATGGACAGCTCAGATATTCAAGTCTCCTGGATGTACACCTACCAACTCCAGCACCAACTATTGTTCAAACAGAAGGGACAGAAGAGGCAGATGTAGAGAAGTCACATTTGAGTCCAACTCTCTCAACATATTCTTGAGTGAAATAAGCATGTAATACTCTTATAAGTGTAATTCATAAATCTGTAAGTACTTAATTTTTTTCAGGGGTGAGGTCAGATTATTGTAGAGCCTTCACTTTGCTATATTAAATAAATATTTTACAATGATCAAGTATTCAAAAAACACAAAAAAATCTATTTCAAAAGTTACAATGTTTCATTATATATAGTTATTTATCAATTATGAAAAAAATTTATGGACAGCCAACTTTTGCTGTAGTGATTTTCAAGCACTACTTTGAAATCCATTATTATCTGCCCATCTAGTAGAAAGAAAAGAGGTGTTATAATTTTGTTCCTTGGTATTAAATGTCCATATACCATTTTCTTTTTTTATCATTTGAGTGTACTGCTAAAACCCAGTATGATGAATTCATGGTCATTCAAGTGAAAGGTCCACTAGCTTATCAAGGCACAAGGGAAGCTTATACCACACACTGCTGCACACTAGCAGACTTGAAGGAATTAATCTAGTTTAGGCTATGGAATAAGATTACTTGAATGCAGCCCCAGTTTTGTTTGTTTATTTTAAGAGGCCCCAGGGATTGAACCAGGACCTCATACGTGGGAAGCAGGTGCTCAACGACTTGAGCTACATCTGCTCCCCCTCTGCTATACTTCTTTTTTTTGAAGATCTATTTTATTTATTTATTTCTCCCCCGACTCCCTCGTTGTTTTGTGCTTGCTGTCGGCTCTCTGTGTTCTTCTGTGTCCGTTCGTCTTCTCTTTAGGCAGCACTGGGAACCAATCCTGGGACCTTCCGGAGTGGGAGAGAAGCACTCAACCTCTTGCACCACCTCAGCTCCTTGGTCTACTGTATCTCTTACTGTCCCTCCTCTGTGTCTCTTTTTGTTGCATCACCTTGCTGCACCAGCTCTCCACACGGGCCAGCTCTCCTGCGCAGGCCAGCACTTAGCATGGGCCAGTACTCCACGTGGGCCAGCTTGCCTTTCACCAGGAGGCCCCGGGAATCAAACCCTGGACCTCCCATATGGTAGGCAGGAGCCCAATCGCTTGAGCCACATCCATTTCCCTCCCCTATACTTTTCGCCTCCTATAGTTTTGATATAACTTTTCTATAATCTAAAACTTCTCTAAACATAAAGTTTATGATGAATTTTTTTAAAAGGAAAAACAAAATCTGCTAATTTTAGGAGTGAAATGCATCTTATTGCTGAGTTTTGTAATTATAAGAATACTTATTTTTTCATTCAATAAATACTTCTTGAAAAAGAAAAAAGAAGATTCAGGATGCCTCTGCCCTTCAATTGTGGTACCTCTACAAAGTATTTGATGACTGAAGCCTATCTTTTGTAAACTATAATCTTGTGCCTATGACCCATCCCGAGGATACCCATAGACGGCCTGAGATACCTACTTTGCAACTTCCAAGCCTGTCATGAACTCAATTCACCTCCCCCTCACCACCAGTATCTAAAAACATTAAAAGCAGCTAGAAGATTTCAATTCCACGCTATATAAAGAGAGCAAACAACTCCACAATATATGGGCAAGCAATCCAATTTTTTTTTTTTTTTTTTAAAGATTTTATTTATTTATTCATTCATCCCCCCCTGCTGCTTGTGCTCGCTGGGTCAGCCAACCACGCCGTGCGGGCGGGCCTGCCCTCACCAGGAGGCCCCGGGAACCGAAACCGGGGCCTCCCATATGGCAAACGGGAGCCCCACTGATTGAGCCACAGCCGCCTCCCGCAATCCAATTTTAAAAAGGGCAAAAGACTTAAAAAGACACTTCTCCTAAGAGGAAATACAAATGGCAAGAAAAGCACATGAAAAAATGTTCCATATCATTGGCTCTTAGGGAAATACAAACCAAAACTACAATGGGTTATCATCTCACACGTCATAAAACGGCCGTTTAAAAAAAAAAGAAAGAAAGAAAAAAACAAGTACTGGAGAGGATGTGGAGAAACAGGAACAATACACTGTTGGTGGGAATGTAAAATGGTGTAGCCTCTGTGAAAGACAGTTTGGTGATTCCTCAGGAAGCTAAATATAGAACTGCTGTATGATCCAGCAATCCCTCTTCTAGGAATATATCCAGAAGATCTGCAAACAGTGATGCAAACAGACATTTGCACACCGATGATCATAGCCATGTTATTCACAATTGCCAAAGACAGAAACAACCCAAGTGTCCATCAACCGATGAATTGATAAACAAAATGTGGTATATACCTAAAATGGAATACTATGCTGCTATAAGAAGAAATGAAATTGGGACACATATGATAACATGGATGAATTCTGAGTACATCATGATGAGCGAAATAAGCCAGACACAAAAGGACAACTATTGTATGGTCTCACGAATATGAACTAATACGAAGAATAAACACATGGAGTTAAAACCAGAGAACAGGTTACTAAGAGACAGGATGAAGGCTGAGAAGGAGTACTGATGCTTAATGTATGTAGAATTTTTAATTAGCTCAATTGTAAAAGTGTGGAAACGGAAAGAGTTGATGGTAAATTATCCTAGGTATAACTAACATGGCTGGTTTATAAATGGGATTGTGGTTTAAAGGGGGTAGTTTAGGGACTGTATTAGTCAGCCAAAGGGGTGCTGATGGAAAGTACCAGAAATCTGATGGCATTTATAAAGGGTATTTATTTGGGGTAGAAGCTTACAGTTACAAGGCCATAAAGCATAAGTTACTTCCCTCACCAAAGTCTGTTGCCATGTGTTGGAGCAAGATGGCTGCCAGTCTCTGCAAAGGTTCAGCTTTCCTCTTTAGGCTCCACGGTCCCAGCTTCTTCTGGTCTCAGTTGTACGCTGGTATAAGGCTCATCTCTCTCCTGGGGCTCATTCCTTCGCAGGCTCAGCTGCTCTGTTCCCTCCACAAGGCTTATTTATACACTATCAGACTCTCTCTCTTCCTGGGGACTCTGCCATGTCTATGGAGCTGTCTCTATTCCTCTGTGTTCTTCTCCTGTCTATTTACTTCCCGGGGCTCCAGCATCAAAACACCAACTCTCTCCTCTGTCATGTTGTTTTCTCTGTGAGTCCCCACACACAAAGGGGTGGAGACTCAAGGTCCTACTGACGTGGCCAAATCAAAGCCCTAATTTTAATTTAATCAAATATAAGTGAAACCTCTGGACTTAATAAAATCAAAGGGAACACGCCCAGAGGAACAGACCAGCTTACAAACATAATCCCAATATCTATTTTCGGAATTCATAAACAATGCCAAACTGCTACAGGGACGTAAATGTCAACTGAAAGAAAGCTAGAGAACAATCTAGGGACTGAATAACTTTGTGAACCCGGTGGTGGATGAGGATTGTGGTTAACAGTACAAATAAAAGAATGTTCTTCTATGAACTAGAACAAAATATATGTCAATATTACAAGGTGGTAAGAATATGGTGATGCATGTAAAAAATACAATGAATGTAATTTATGGACTATAGTTAACAGCAATAATGTAATAACTTACATCAATGTCAAAGAAGGTACTATATCAACGCTAAGGGTCAATAATTATGGGGTATGGGATTTTTTCTTTTGGACTAAGGAAAACATCCACAAATTTACTGAAGCGATGACTGCATAACTCTGTGATGAAAGTGAGAGCCATTGAGTGTACACTTTGGATAGACTGTAAAAGACACGGGACTGTGTAACACAATGAACCAAGTGGTGGAAGATGGACTGTGGTTAACAGTAGAAATATGAGAGTGTTCTCTCATGAACTATAACAAATGTGCAAATGTGTTAATAATGGGGGTATGGATTAAATACACCAAGTGTAAGCTATGGACCATAGTTCGTGGTAATAGTCTGGTGATATTGTTTCATAATCTATAACAAATGTTCCACAGCATGCAAGGTGTTGGTAGAGTGGTGCTGTATGGGAATTCTGCACATTATGCATGATTGTTTTGTAAACTCACCATTTCTCTAATAAAAAAATATATATTAAAATTAAAAAATTAAAAAGCAGCTAGATAATGCTAGTATGTTCAATCCTAACAGGCTCCCCCAGGTATCTACTGAGGCCATCAAGTCTCCTATGAGAGGAATGGGAGGCTCTTCCTTGAAGTGTGGGCCACTAATTGTAGCCCCACGACATCAGCAACCCCAAAGTCCAGGCTTTGCAAAGTGGGTATCAAAGCCCTCAGTCTCCAACTCTGCTCCAGTTGCCCCCAGAGTCCCAGTGACAGTGTAGACTGGGGACACTGGAGATGGAGCAGTTACCAAAGCCTTCTGCAAACAGCCATCACTGCCCAGGGACCCTCACTGGAGTCACACTGAGCAGACATTAACGAAGTCATGTTTTAACTCCTCAACACTAAGTTAATCTTTGCTAACTTGATTCCTGATTGTGTATATATGGAGTAAAAGCCATCTGAAATAGAATTTTTAAAAACAAAATATGATATACTTTTAAATTTTTGTTAACTTTAAAGTGATATTCCTATAAAAGTAAGACCTGTTTAACCAAATTTGGAGAAAATCAACTTGAATTCAGTATCTAGGATAGAACAAACAAATTAGTATACAACTGAAATCCTTGCAGAAAATTCATCTTTTCCTAAATTAAACAAAGAAATCCTTATCCTCATTAAACAAGTAATAAATGCCAATTTTTAAAAATTGGAAAAAAACAGAAAAGTAGTGTCACATTACGCAATAGACATTCGCGGTTAACGTTTTGGTATTTTTCCTTCTAGTCTTTTATTTGTACTTGGGTCAATTAGTTTCCATTTAAACAAAGTTGTAATCAAACTAAATATAAACTATCTCCTGTTATCTTAGGCATTTTGCAGGTTGATGCACAATCATTTGCGATATGATATTCCATTAGCTGTACCAGACTAAGCTGAATATATAATATATAATGGAATTGCCGACAGTTTCACAACAGTCTGAAATGTTTAGTTAGAGACAAGCATATTAAGAATTTTCAGGCTTCTAAAAGCTAAACTCAATTTCTGGCAAGCATGACTGGTAATTACAACCAAAGCCAAATATTGTGGAGTTCTTTTTTTAGACTAAGCAATCTTGCCACTCAGCATATATAATCACTGAAACACAGCATAATGATATCTGTTCAGCTACTGGCAACTATAAATGTCCCTGAAAGCCAGAAAAATGTAAAAATACTCTTAAATAATTGGCAAAACAAAAGTTATGCCTGAATAACTTGAAAGTATAAAACTGTGGTCATCGGGAAGCAGCTGTGGCTCAGTCGGTGGGGCTCCCGTTTACCATGTGGGAGGCCCCGGGTTCGGTTCCCGGGGCCTCCTGGTGAAGGCAGGGCCCGTCTGCACGGCGTGGTTGGCTGGCCCAGTGAGCATGGGCAGCGGGGGGGGGGGGGGGGGGGAGGAAAGAATAAAAAAATAAAATCTTTGGAAAAAAAAAAAACTGTGGTCATAAACAATGTTTATTTTAAGAAAATTAATAATTATATGTATTTTTACTTATTCGAAGTACCTCTACAAATTATCATAAAATACCGACCCAGTATCAAAAAGAGTAATATACTTAATATTTCAAGTTCATATAAGCATATCAAATTATTTTAATATTCTAAATGAAATTATTGGGGGAAATTATTTAAATTTTCAAAAACAGACACCTGAGCATCGTATAGTACATAGAGAATTATCTTTTTAAAAGATAAAACAGATCATTTCACCTCCAACCTAAAACCTTCCAATGGCTTACCATTACATGTTCCAAAATTAAATTCCTTTCTGTGGTCTCTGAAAGGCAAAATAATCAAGTTCCTGTTTTCTTCTCCAATTTCACCCTCTGCTACTCTCCTCAGTCATACTGCTTTTCTTTCAGTTACTTAAAGATGCCAAGCTTCTTCCTGTTTTAAGGCCATTCCTTATGCCCAAAATGCTTGTCCTCCTATTCAGTCCATGGTTCTTAACTTCAATGTTACTTCCCGTGAGGCCCAAACTAAATAAAACAATGTCTCTCTCCTACTACCACCAGTGACACCAGCACTGTTTGTTTCTTTCTTTGTACTTAGGGTAATTTATAAGTATTTGATTACTATTATCTGCTCTATAACTTGTAAATCCACAAGGGCAGGGCAGATGCCAGGTCTGTCTGTCCTCTTAGCATGTGGCACACATGCTAAGTAGTTGAGAGGAAACAAATGAAAAAATGTCTAACAGGTAGGTGGGTATACAAGCCTAAAGGTCAATCAGGGAAGAAGCTTAAGACATAATAAAGACATCCTAAATAATCATGGACATGGTAATTGCTAGAAAGGCACTCAAACAAGGTGCCATGATAGAGAATTATAGGGGAGACCTAAATAATATGACTGAGGAAGACTTTTCTCAAAAACTGATTCTTAAAAGAGAACTGAGAAATAGAAAGAGCAAGTTGTGTGAAGAGGAGTGAGGAGAAAATTCCGGGCAAAGAGAATAGGAGTATATAGATGCAGAGGTGGGAAAATGTAAATACCTGGACATAATGTCTATTAAAAGTTGAGATGAGAAGGTCGGTACCTAAACACGACTGAATGAATTCATCACAAATACCACCAAGGCTTGTAGAAGTAATAACTGCAATTTGTTTAGCACCTCCCAAAGAAGTACAAAGGGAAATTACAGTCTTAAAACATTGTCAAAAATTGATAAATATAGACACCTGATTAGGATGGGACTGGGTGTATTCAATAATGGGGATATGTCAGAATAAAAAATACAAAAGGAGCTTTCCAGCTTCTCCCACATCAAGGATCCTAATAACAGCCCCTGAATCCTTCTGTCCCATTCCTTCTCTTCTGTGCTCACCCAGACTCAGTAAGTTGAGGATCTGTTTATTCATATTTTGGTGATGCAATGTTTTTGTAAAATGGCAACAATAATCAAGGGCACAATGTGGCTTTCCTCATTCAGAGGAAATGAAATTGTAGAATCCTATGAGGATTACAAAATTACATTAAAAAGAAATATGCAATAAATCCCCTTTCATATAATAGGTACTAGGCAAAATTACTTTTATATATGAATAATTGCAATAATAAACACCAATAAAGCAGGAGTAATGGCATCATTAGGAACAGTAAAATAGCTCAGGCAATGAACAGACCACTGATGCTCCCCAGAATCAGTCTATGTCACCATTACCGGGAACATACCATTATGAATAAATAAAAACCTCAAGAAATGCTCAATTTCTAAAGATCCGTAGGTTTATAGTAAGAGATTGAATATACAAATGGACAAAAGCCAGGAAACCCTCACTCACTATCAGCGGTAACCAGATAAGACCAGGTAAGTCTGGCCCATTACCTGCAACAATCAGTCAAGGAAGCTGACCACTATCTACAACCAATAATCCAGGAATCAAACCACATTCCCTGTAACAATGGACCCAAAATACCCAGGACTCTATCAACAGCCGACAGCTTCCCTAATTTCTCCTCCACTTTCAACTTAGGACCAGCCAGGGAAATCTAAATATGTCCTTCTAACCAATCCCAATGGATGCCCGGCTTCCAGTTAGCCTGCCTCCAGCCTCCCCATGCCAGCAGCCTCCAAACAGGCACACCTGAAGTCTTCCTTTTTTCCTACTATAAAGTATTCTCACTCCGCTGCCTTTGAGACTCTGCCAAAGAAAGTAATGATGGCTGACTCCCTTGATATAGCAAGCTCTGAATACCCTTTGTTCTCATCTGAGAGTTCTTCATTTATTTCCACAATAGGGAGGTCAACTGCCATGGATTCTAGGAGAGAATGTATTTCTATGGTTTATGGTCCCGAGAAGATGCTAACAAGTGATTGGTGAGAAATCAGAAAAGGAGAAAAAAAGAAATTTGTTAAAATAGTCAACTCATAGCCTCCAAAAGCAAAAACTTTGATTATTCAGTGTATAGGACACCTACACAGATACCTTCATTGATGAAACCATCTC
The DNA here is from genome assembly GCA_026826555.1 of Tolypeutes matacus. Classification (NCBI taxonomy): domain Eukaryota; kingdom Metazoa; phylum Chordata; class Mammalia; order Cingulata; family Chlamyphoridae; genus Tolypeutes; species Tolypeutes matacus. The sequence continues at coordinate 531,923 of JAKSZT010054079.1, forward strand.
TGACACACACCAGTTAGAGAACCAACACGTATGCATCATTATGTACATCATCCTGTAATCCCTGTGGGGGGATTCTGGGAAAATAAAACACAGAGCAATTGCCCTCAAGGAAACTAAGGACCAAAGATGGCAAGACAATAGTTTTAGAATCAAATGAGGATTTTATCATAAAGACAATGCAATACATGAAATATTTAGGTCCTCAGCCCACCCACAAAAATTTCATTTAGCCCCCTGCTGATTAGAACTACAGAGCTAATGTTATTACACAACATAGCCTATCAGACTTTTTATTATTGTTTCTATGAGAAAATACTATTGTAGTTTGCCACAGATGGCATGCCCTGTCTTCTTTGGAAGCAGCAAAGCCTTACCCACAGCAACCCTAGATTGCCAGAGTAGCATCAGGGCCACTACAGATTGCTAATCCTCTTCTGCACTGTCTAACATGGCACCATTTGCCACTGTGGCTATTTAAATTTAAAATAATGAAAATTAAAGATAACCAAAAATTTAGTTCCTTACTAGCTACATTCCAAGTGCTCAACAGTCACCAGTGGCTAGTGGCTATCATACCAGATAGTGCAGAAAGAGAACATTTCCATTACTGCAAAAAGTTCTATTCGATGGCACGGCTCTATATATTTATGTAGGAAAGTTTCTTGGTTTTCCATAGCATCATGAAAGAAAGCAATTCTTTTCAGTTACATTATCATATATTCTGAGGTGTGGCACAAACTACAACTGATCTCTAAATATGACCTGCTTTAAATATGGGGCATGCCAAAGCCAAGAATTCTTAAGTGGCTGCCTGTGAGCACACAAGAAAGTGCCAGTGCTTGCAGTCCCTTTCTAGGAACCATGCTTTGGTTTTCCGAGTTTTCACATATCCTTTAATGAAGCCTTAGACCCATCCACCTTTTATTTCAACTTCAATGTAATTATAGCCTAATCTCAAAACTATCCCCCCACGAAATTCTCTCCTTCAGAGCTGTGTTAATCCTCTGAACCTGAACATCAATGTCATGGGAGACATCTTGTTGGCTTTTGGATATGTGGAAATATAGATGGGAAATGATCTATCAGCACGGAAAAAGAGTTGAAATCAACAGGAGAAACAAAATGGGGCAAGGCAGGTGGCGCTTACCAAAAAAAAAAAAAAAAAAAAAAAAAAAAATCCCATTCTTTAGAAATTAGGCTAGTACAGGTAAATCAGTTTGATAGAAGAGCAGCAAAAGCCTGCGGGTGGGGGAATTGACAGTGGTTCCAAAGTAAGAATCACTAGCAATCTCTGAAATGCAATCTGCAATTGTGTTTAATCACCTACAAACCTCAGTGTTCCCTCAGGGATGAATCTTATTTACGAGGACACCTATTATGGTGGCCATCGTGGGCTAACAGTGTGAAGGTTAAAGCACTAAAATGGAATATGAGGGAAGCGGCTGTGGCTCAATCAGTAGGGCTCCCGTTTACCATATGGGAGGCCCCGGGTTCAGTTCCCGGGGCCTCCTGGTGAAGGCAAGCCCGCCCGCACGGCGTGGTTAGCTGACCCAGTGAGCACGAGCAGCAAGGGGGGGATAAATGAATAAATAAATAAAATCTTTAAAAAATAAATAAAATAAAATAAAATGGAATATGAGATCCCTTATCTGCAACCCAAAATACCTGAGAACAACAAAGATGGCCTACAGATTTCTTAGGGAAAAAGCTCTTTAAAACCTAGAATTCTATCCCCAGAAGTAGTCATTCAAGTATGTGGGGGAAAATAAAGACATTTCATTTAGGACCACTCAAGATTTTAAAGTATAAAGCCCAATGTACTTTTACTGGAGGAAAAAAAGTACAGGATGTAGTCTAGGGATATGAAAATAAATCAGAACAAAAATTCAAAAACATATTTAAAAAATCACAACACAATTAAACATAAATTAGAGATATAATTTTAAATGGAGAACATACATTCTTTTCAAATGGCTACAGAACAGTTCTCAAAAATTATCAGGCTGGGGATTAGATGTGGCTCAAGTAGTTGAGCGCCTGTTTCCCACACGGGAGGTCCCAGGTTTGGTTCCCAGTGGCTCTTAAAAAACAAAACAAAACAAACAAACAAACAAAAAACAGCAAAACAAATGAAAAGAACCAACTCAGCAGAGCCGATATGGCTCAGTGGTGGAACGCTAGGGTCCCACATATGAGGTCTTGGATTCAATCCCCAGCCCCTGGTGCCTCAAAAAAAAAAAAAAAATCATGTACACTGTGATTATACTAAAAGCCATTGATTGTACTCTTTGGATAGATTGGATGGTATGTCAATATATCTCAATAAAACTGCTTTTTAAAAAATTATCATGCAATGTGCCACAAAGAAAATCTCAAATCCCCAAAAGCAAAAATTTTATAAGCCATATTCTGACCAAAATGCAATAAAACTAAAGATTAATAACATAATCAAAATAAGAAGAAATCCTTTAAAAATATCTTCTAAATAGAAATTTTAGACTATTTAGAAATAAAAGACACGGAGAATACCAAATATTAAAACCCAAGGTGAGTGTAGCAGGTGTAGCTCAGTGGTTGAGTGCATGCTTCATATGTATGAGGACCCAGGTTCAATCCCCAGGATCTGCTAACAAATAAAAATTAAAATTAAAAAAAAAACAAGAGCAGGCAAAGCAATAGACTCCAAAAAATGGATTGTCTTATATGCTTTTATTAGAAAATGAAAAAAGATTGAAATATAAATGAATTAAATAGTGAGTATAACAAGCTTCAAACATAATAAAATAAATTTAAAAACTAGAAAAAGGGCTTAATATGCAAAGCAGAATTAATAAAGAGAAAACAAAATTAAAAAGGAGATCTCACTCTAGCAAGTCACATCATAAGGGGGGAAGAAGATCAAATATAAACATTTACTGAGCACTTATTAGATCCAAGTACTATAGGCCAGATGCTATTGACAGAATGCTGAAAAAGACCAACATATGCTGGCCTGATCCAAACCACAGATGGTCTAGAAATGACTCCTAAAAGGAAAACTCAGGCCATCAGTATTCCTAGCTTCCATTTTTTTTCTTTAGAGTTTGACTTTGTTCTTGTTGGAAACAAAATTAACATTTATTTACATTATTTTCTTTATGATCTGGATTTCTTCTTTTAGAATCACAACAGCTGCAGTGGAAAATCTATTTATTTCTCATAGTTTCAACAACCTCATTTCTCTGTTTCTTCTTTTTTTTTTCCCATCAGCGCCATTCTCCTATCCATGGTTTCAATTTGTGGATGTTAATTTACAAATTAACAAAGTTACAAAGAAGGTCCACAACTCCTGACCATAAAAATGTCAGCCCAGGACCAATCTACCCAATGACTTGGTGTATAAAGTATCACACTGATGCTGGTAAAAGCATCAGGCATATGCTGTTGCTTTATCAGTCTTGATAAATAATGTACAACTAATACAAAATATCAATTTCATTCTGTCTCTAGTTACTATACCACACGTTATCTTATCTCCAGCTAAAAGTAGTACTTCTACTCAAACCCACTGCTAAAGACTGAATTAAATTTCCTTGGCAGTAATGTGCTTATAGCATGCTTACGTGCCTGTCTTTATTTTCCATCTCAAGTGTTTTGGAAATGTAAAAGCAATTTAATTTACTACCTCCTTTCTACCAACTCAGCTAAATCAATTGAGCCAAGTGTAAAATGGCAAATAGCTCTGCCATTTATCCAAACACAAAAACTCCTTGATCTTAATTAAGATGATATATCACGGGAAGCATCTGTGGCTCAACTGGGGGGCTCCCGTTTACCATATGGGAGGTCCCAGGTTCAGTTCCCCGGACCTCCTGGTGAAGGCAAGCCGGCCCGCAAGCTGATGGCTTGCGCGGTGTGGTGAGCTGATGGCCCGTGACGTACCACAGCAAGATGACGCAACAAAGAGAGACAAGCAGACACAGAAAAACGCAAAGCAAATAGACACAGCAAGCACAAGCAGCAAGGGGGGGATAAATAAATAAATAATAAATCTTAAAAAAAAAAAAAAAAGATGATATATCACTGAGAGATTAAACCACCTCTCTTCTGTTTTATAGGTTCTACTTCCTAAACACTGTATCATTAGGAACGAGAGGTGATGTATTTATATCAACACTTACTGAAATACTAGTTAAATGCTATCATTGTCCAACAGTTAGATATATGAACAAACCCAATGGAGTCAAATTATTACCACAAAGTTACTGTTCATCAGAAACAAGTTAGTATAAAACTGTCGGTGAACTACAAAAAGTAACATCGGCAGCTCTCACTATTTAATTGCAGCAATGATATTTATCTGCTGGAAATGACTGAAGGAAGTGAAGTATTTAGAATTTATTTTCACAATCACCCATGCCTATTAAAAACGCGTAAAAAATCTTACACACTTTTTATTCATTCAACAAATACTTACTGAGAACTTATTTACCAGACACTATGTAAGACTAACTTCTGTATAGTAAAGCTCATATGAATCACAAGTATGATTCAAAGCAAAGAATTCCTAAAAGCCTAAAAATCATCTGTGTGTCTTTCGTAAGGCTTTTGTTTTTGTGAAATTAAATTTAAATGCTGGCACATGTGATGTCCTGGGTGCTAACCAACATATAAAACTAGATCATAAAACTTCCAAGTTGATCCTGAAAGAGTTTGGGAAGTTATGAGCATGAGTTCAGACACCATAAAGAAACACCTTTGTGTTAAATCTCATGTTAGTATGATAATAGCATAGATTAGTAAAAAAAAAAAAAAAAAATCACGTTTTATAGTGCAATCAAAAAAGACATATGAACTAAAGAACAGAAAAGAATGAAGTTTGCTCAAAAAGCCACTCAACAATGTTAATTTTAGCAATTTTTTTTCACTTCAAGTATTTACTTAGTTCCTACTATGTGCCTAGTAATGTGCTATATGTCCAAAGTATGCTTTTTCTATTACATTTGGCCATTTTTGTCAACATATTTGTCTTTTTCTTTTCAAAAAATGGCGTATTGGTATATAACTGAAAACCAAGAAACTGCACATATTTTAAAATATACAATGTACTAAAGTTTGATATATGTAAAAAGGATAGCTGTAAAACCTACATCACTACAATATAAAAGGAACATACACATCATTTCCCAAAGTTTTGCAATCTCTTTTGTAACCTCTTCCTCTCAACCATCTCAGCCCAACACCCCCTCCTGCCTTTGCTCCCTTCCCAGGCAACCACTTACCTGCTTTTCCATCTCTACAAATTCATTTCCATTTTCTAGAATTTCAAATAAGTAGAATCATACAGTACATCATACAGTATGTACTTTCTTGCCTAGCTTCTCTCACTCTATGTAAATATTTTCAGATCCATCCATATTGTTAGTTGTATCAATAGTCCATTTTTCTTACAGCTGAGACTCATGTCATTGTATGGATACACCACAATTGGTTTACCTATCCTGCTGATGGACGTTTGGATTGTTTCCGGTTTTCTCATGGCTATTACAAATGAAGCTGTGATGATCATTCCTGTGCAAGTCTTTATACACACACATGCTTTCCTTTTACTTGAGCAAAAACAATGAAAGGGTCACATGGTAGGTGTAAGCTTTTAACTTAAGAAACTGGAAAACACCAAAGTGGTTGCACCATTTTACATTTCCACTAACATTGCAAGAAAATTGTAGTTACTCTAAATCTTTGCCAATATTTGGTATGATCAGAATTTTAAATTTTAGCCTTTCTAACAGGTATACAGTGATAATTCATTATGATTTTCATTTGCATCTCCCTAATGACATGGAGCATATTTCCATGTGTATATTTGCCAGTCTTATATCTAATTTAGTGACGTGTTTGTTCAAATCATATTTTTACCTGGCAAGAGTTTAATATCCACATTATAAGAATTCTTACAATAACAAAAAGAAAATCCAATTAAAAATGACAAAAGACCTGAACAGATACCTCTCCAAAGTGTTCAAATCTTTTGTGCAATTTACTTTTAGTTTCCTTAGTACTGAGTTGTGAGAATTTTTTGCATAGTCTAGCTATAGATATTCTGCAGATACATAATCTGAAAATTATATTCTCCCAGTCAATGGCTTCTTTTTTCATTCTCTTAAGAGTGTCTTCCAAAGAGCAGAAGTTCTTAAATTTCATTAAATCTAATTTATCAAATTTCACTTTTATGGAACTTTTCCTAGTATCATACTAAGAAATATTTGTATTATCCAAGACCATAAATATTTTCTCCAATACTTTCTTCTTAAATTTTACACTTAATTCTATGATCCATTTTTGAGTTATTTTTTGTATAAGATATGGACTGAAGTTCAACTTTTTATGTGTTCTATTAATCCAATTATTTGAGTACTATTTATTGAAAGGATCATCCCTTTCTACTGAATAACCTTTAAACCTTTGTCAAATATCAAAGGACTATATATGTATGTGGGTCTATTTCTGGACCCTCTATTTTGTTCCACTGATCTAATTTATCTATCTTTACATAAATAACACACTGCCTTTATTACTGTGACCTTATACTATAAAGTCATGAAATCAGGCAGTGCAGGTCCTCCAACTTTATTCTTTTTCAACATGGTTTGGTTGTTCTAGGTCCTCTGCATTTCCATACAAATTTCTACAGAACTATCTGCTGAGATAGTGAATGAAATTGCATTGAAACCGTAGATCAATTTGGGAGAATTGACATCTAAACAATATTGACTCTTTTGATCCATGAACACAGTATATCTCTTGATTTATTTAGGTCTTTAATATTCCTATCAAAAATGCTTTGCAGTTTTCAGGGTACATGTCTAACACATTTTGTTGAATTTATCTCTAAATATTTATATTTCTGATACTAGAGATTACTCATACATTGCCACCTTCCCAAACTCACTTACTAGTGCTAGTAAATCTTTTGTAGATTCCACAAGATTTCCTACATAGATGATGTTATCCATGAATAAAGACAATATTACTTCTTCCTTTCCAATTTTAATGTTTTTCCCAAATCTGAATGCATTATTTTTCTCTTTCCTTAGACTGATTAGACTGATTAGAAACTCCAGCACAGAGTTGAACAGAAGTGGTGAAAGCAGACTTGCCTTGTTTCTAATCTTAGAGGGAAAGTATGCAGTCTTTCACCATTAAGTATGAGATTAGTTATAGATATTTCATAGATGTCTTTATCAAGCTGAGGAATATCCCTTCTAAATCCCTAGTTGCTGATGAGTTTTTATCAGAAATGGAGGTTCGATTTTGTCAAATTATTTTCTACATCTCTTGCAATCTAATGATTATATGGTCCTTCATTTTTAGACTGTTAATATGGTAAATTGCTTTGACTGATTTTTGAATGCCAAACTAAACTTGCATTCCTGGGATAAACCCTACTTGGTCATGATGTATGATTTCTGCTCTTTGACTTTCATTTGCTCTTAGTTTTATTGTTCTAATTTTATAAGATGGAAGCTGAAGTCATTGTGTTTATTGATATAAATGTGCCTATAAGTAGTACTTTAGCTGTAGCCCACAAATTTTGATATGTTTTCATTTTTATTTAGTTCAAAATACTAATTTCCATTTTGATTTGTTTAACCTATCTATTACTCAGAAGAGTGTAATGACTTTTTAAATAACTGGGGACTTTCCAGATATCTCTCATTATTGTTTTCTAATTTAATTCTGCTGTGGTCACAGAACCTATTTTGCATGTCCTTAATTTTTTAATATATTGAGACTTGTTTTATAGGCCAGAATATGTTCTATTTTGGTCAATGTTCCATGCACACTTGAAAAAAAAAAGTGTAGTCTTCTGTTGTTGTGGGAGGTGTTCTATGCGTGTCAACTGCACCGAATTGGGTTTGATACTGCTACAACCTTCTATATATTACTGAGTTTCTCTCTTGTTCTATCAATTATTAACAGGGGTGCTTTCTCACTGATGTTCTACGAGTTTTTGTTTCATGTATTTTATTTTATTTTTTATTTTATTTATTTATTTATTTTTACCTAGAGGTCCCGGGAATTGAACCCAGGTCCCTCCATATGGGAGATGGACGCCCAACCATTTGAGCCACATCTGTCCCCCTGTTTCATGTATTTTAAAGCAAATAGGTGCATAAACATTTAGGATTGTTATGTACTGTTGACATATTAATCCTTTTATCATTGTGAAATAACCCTCATTACTCCTGCTAATATCTTTGCTCTGAAATAGGATATTAATATAGCCACTCTAACTTTCTTTAGGGTTAGCATGTATCATTTTACTTTATACTTAATTGGGTATTTAAAGTGCATTTCATATAGGCATCACATCATTGTATCTTGCCTTTTAATTTTATTTGATAATTTCTGCCTTTTAATTCAACCATTTTCCTTTAAAGTGTTTATTGCTGTAGCTGGGTTTAAATCTACCATCTTGTTACTTGTTTTCTATTTGTCCCATCCGTTCTCTGTTACCCTTCTTTTTTCTGCCTTCTTTTGGATTGAGTGCTTTTTATGATTCCATTTTCTCCACTTTGATGGCCCATTAGCAATTCCCTTTTGTGTTATGCTTGCTTTAGGGTTTACAGAATATAAGTTTACAGGCTACCTTAAAGTGATATTAGACCACTTATGTACATTGTAAGAACAACACAACAGTATACTTCTACTTCTCCCATACTGGCCTATGTGCTATTGATGTTTTTATATTTTACTTCTACATATATTAGAAACCTCACAATACATTGTTTTTCTTGCTTTAAAACAATATCTTTATTTTCAATTATCCTTTAAAGAATTATAAATAATATGAAAAGAGCCATATTTATCCATGTAGTGATTTTTACTCCTTTGCATAGATCCAGACTTCCATCTGGTATCATTTTCCTTCTGCCTGAAGGACTTCCTTTGACATTTCTTGTGATGCAAGATTGTTAATGAATTCTTTCACCATTTGTATGCTTTAAAAGTTTTTATTTTGCCTTTATTTCTGAAAGATATTTTTGTTCAATATAGAATTCTAACATGGCAATTTTAAAAATTTTTTTCATTTTCTTTCAGTTCTATCAAAATATTGCTTTACTATCTACTGACTTGCATTGTTTCTATTGAGATGACTGCTGTCATCCTTATCTTCATTCTTCTGTTTATAAGGTATTTTTTTTCTATCGGTTTTTAAGATTTTCTCTGTATCACCAGTTGTAGCAGTTTGATATTGTTTATGAAATCCAAAAATAGATATTGGATTGTCTTTGTAAACTGGTCTGTTCCTCTGGGCATACTAGATTGTATTAAATTCAGAAGTTTCACTTTTACTTGATTAAATTATGATTAGAGCTCTGATTGGGCCACGTCAGTAGGACTTTTACATGGGGGTGGGGATTCACAGAGAAAACAACACGGCAGAGGAGAGTTGGAGTTTTGATGCTGGAGCCCTGGGAAATAAATACACAGGAGAAGAACACAGAGGAAGAGAGAGACATTTCATTAGACAGGATCCTACCACCCTGGGAAAAGAGACAAGCCATTTGCCTGATAGTCTACAGATGACCTTGTGGAGAGACCAGAGCAGCTGAGCATGGAAAGAACCAAGCCCCAGGGAGACACACAAAGCCTTATGCCAGCCTACAGCTGAGATTGGAAGGAGCTGGGACCATGGCGCCTTAGGAGGAAGAGGAAGGCTAAACGCTCACAGATGTCAGCAGCCGTCTTACTCCAACACGTGGCAACAGACTTTGGTGAGGGAAGTAACTTACACTTTACGGCCTTATGACTGTAAGCTTCTATCCCAAATAAATACCCTTCATAAAACCCAACAGATTTTTGGTACTTTGCATCAGCACCCCTTAAGCTGCCTAATATACCAGGGTTTTAAGCAATTTGATTATTTAAAATGCCATGTGCTTTGGTGAAGTATTTTTGTTTCTTGTGGTTAGGGTTTGTTGAGCTTTCTGGATCTGAGATTTAATAGTTTTCATCAAATTTGAAATTTCCTGGCAATGAATTCTTGAGAAAACTTTCTATTCTCTTCCTTTAGGGCCTCCAATTTCACATCTATTAGTCCCACAGCTCAGCCTTTTTCTCTTCTTTCCTTTTAGATGGTGTTATTGCTAAAACCATCTAAAAGTATCTAAAATCACTCATCTCACGAATGAACATATGGACTACAGTTAGAATAACTGCCTTAATGTCTTTGCCCAATAATTCTATTATCTATGTCATTTCTAAATTGGTTTCTATGGATTACTTTTTCTCATTGTGGATCATATTTTCTTGTTTCTTTACATGTCTCACAATTTTTTACTGAATGCCAGACATTGTGGGTTTTACCTTATTTAGTGCTAGACATTCTTATAATCATAGACATTCCTTAGCCATGGTTAAATTACTTGGAAACAGTTTGATCCTTTTGGGTCTTGCTTTAAGCTCTGTTACGCAGGACCAGAACGTGTTTAGACAAGGGCTAATATTTTCCTACCAATGACACAAAAGCCTCCTGAGTACTCTATGCCCCATGTTTCCAGGATTTTCCATTCTGCTTGTTGGGAACACAAACTATTCCCAGTCCTGTGTGAGTCCAAAGTTTGTTCCTCCTGCTCCTGTCTGTTGATTCTCACCCTGGCCTTGGATAGCATCCTCATTCATGAGTGCTGATCAATACCGAGCTAAGCACTTGAGGAGGACACTCTGCAGAGCTCCAGAATTCTCTCCCTAGGCAGCTGTCTTATCTTTACCAGAGCAAAATTCTATAAATCCCCCTGAGACTCCCAACTCTATCTTCTCGACTCAGGAAAACTGACACTTGGGTTCTGCCTCCTTGCAACTCTGCCTGGAAACCCTTCCCAGGTAGTAAGCTGGTGCAATGACAGGATTCACATTGTTTATTTCTCATCTCTCAGAGATCAGTGTTCTTCAGTGCTTCATGTCCAATGCCTTGAAAACCACTGTCTAATATATTTTGTCTGGTTTTTCATTGTTTCAAGTGGGATGGAAAATCTGGCCCCTATTATTTCATCTTCACCAGAAGTCTAAATTTAATGCATTTCTAAGACAATATTTTATTATAAAGCAATTAATTAAAACAACAGTCATAAATACATTTTTCTTACTCTTCTATAAGATTCATGCTATAAGAATCCTATAAGATTCATTCAGGCAAGGTTCTTTGCACTACATGCATAAAATACATAAAGAAGGAGAAAGGTGCTACAAATTAACAATGGAGGGTATGGCCTAGGAATTAAGACTCCATAATTTACAAAATACTTTCATCTCTCATTTCATTGTCTGGACAACCGTGAGGCTAAATGGTTAAGATACTTTTAGTTCCATTGTTCAGATATTGAAATTGGTTCAGAGAGGTTACATGACATATCCAAGGTTAGATAAGAAGAAAGGTAGAACTTGAAGATAAGTGCCAGTTTCTCATCAGAACACATGGAGGCAAGAAGACAGTGAGAGGAAATATATAAAGTGCTGAAAGAAAACAACTGTCAAACAAGAATTTTGTATCCAGTGAGACTGTCTTTCAGAACTGAAGGAGAGATTAAGACATTCCTCAAACAGCTTGAGGCAGTTCATCACTAGAGCTATCCTATTTAGCAATGCTAAAAGGAGTTCTTCAGACTGAAGGAATACTAAACAGTGGATCAAAGAGGCATAAAGAAACAAAGACTTCTGATAAAGATAACCATATAGGTAATTACAAATTTGGAGCATGTAATTCCATTTTTTACTTCTTACAGGTTTTAAAATTCAAATGCATAAAAAGTAATGATGAAATTATGGTTTTGGACATGCAATATATAGAGGTATAGTTTGTAATAACAAATACAACAAAAAGGTGGAGGGGAGGAGGTGTATGTGTATGCTATTACAAAGTTAGGATGTTAAATTTAAGCCTCATGGTAATCACAAAGAAAATATAAGAAAAATACATACAGAAACAAATGAGAAGGGACTCCAAAGGGTACAATATAAAATATGAAAGTAGGCATTAATGGACGAAGTGAGGGACAAAAAAGGTACAACACTTAAAAAGACCAAATATGAACATAGCAGCAGAAAGCTGTAAATTATCAGCAGTTACTTTAAACATAAATGGATTAAATTTTCTAGTCAAATAGCAGAGATTGGCAGAATTGATTTTTAAAAAAGCATGACCTAATCATATGCTGTTTACAAGAGACTCACCTTAAATTCAAAGACAGAAGTAGATTGAAAGTGAAAGGATGGGGAAAACAGATGTGGCTCAAGCAACTGAGCTGCCATCTACCATATATAGGAGGTCCAGAGTTCGATTTCCGAGGCCTGCTGGTGAAAGGCAAGCTGTCCCGCACAGCGAGCGGAGAGATGGCCCAAGCAGAGTGCTGACCTATGCAGGATTGTTGGCTCATGCAGGAGTGCTGGTCTGCACGGAGAGCTGGCGCAGCAAGATGATGCAACAAAAAGAGACACAGAGGAGAGACAATGGGAGACATAGCAGACGAAGGAGCTGAGGTGGCGCAAGAGATTGAGCACCTCTCTCCCACTCCAAAGGGCCCAGGATCAGTTCCCGGTGCCACCTAAAGAGAAGACAAGCAGACCCAGAACACACAGAGAACAGACAGAGAGCACAAAAACAATGAGGCATAATAAATAAATAAATAAACCTTAAAAAAAAAAAAAAAAGTGAAAGGATGGAAAACATATAAACCAAAAGAGAACTGGGGTAGCTATGCTAACATCCAATAAAATAGACTTTACATCAAAAACTGTTACAAGGCAGCTGGGGCCCCTTAGCAAAGGGAGAAATAATAGTTTAAAAGGTAACCACACAAGCCAGAGCTTGCTCTCTCTGCCTAGAGGAGCCTGCACCAAATCTCGGTGCATATTTTCATCCTTCTCTCCCATTTCTCAGCAAGCTCTGTTCTTTTCCTCCATTTCCCAATAAATTCTTTCTACTGGCCTAACTAAAACAAAACAAAAAACAACAACAACAAAAACTGTTACAAAGGACAAAGAAAATTACTAAACACTGATAAAAAGATCAATTTAAAAAGAAGACATAATTATTATAAATATATATGTACAAATGGCAGAGCCCCAAAATGTATAAAGCAAATATTGACATATTTGAAGGGAGAAACAGTTCTACGTTATTAGTAGGAGACTTCAATACATGACTTTCAACAATGGAGAGACCATCTACACAGAAGATCAACAAGGAAACAGAATATCTGAATGATACTATAAGCCAACTAGACCTAACAGAAAAATACAGACCACTTCACCCAACAACAGCAGAATACACATTTGACTCTAAAGCACTTTGAGCATTCTCCAGATAAACTACATGTTAGGTCACAAAACAAGTCTCAATAAATTTAAAAAAATAATGAAAGAATACAATGTATCTTTTCTGATCATAATGGAAAGAAACTAAAAATCAATAACAGAAGGAAGACTGGAAAATTCACAAATATGTGGAAGTTAAGCAATGCACTCTTAAAACAACCAATGGGTCAATGAAGAAATCACATGGGGAAATTAGGAATATCTTGAGACGAATTAAAAGAAACCTACAACATACCAAAACTTATGGGATGTAGCAAAGACAGTGTGGAGAGGGAATTTTATACCTTTAAGTGCCTACGTTAACAAAGAAGGAAGATCTCAATCAATAACCTAACTTCACTCATTGAGGAACTAGAAAAAGAAGAGCAAACTAAACCCAAAGGTTACAGAAGGAAGGAATTAACAAAGACGAGAGAGAAGATAAAAATGAAAAGAGATAAAAAATTTTAAAAAAAATCAATAAAACCAAAAGTGGTTATTTGAAAAGATAAATAAAATCTTTTTATTTATCTTTACAAATTTAGCTAGACTAAGAAAAAAAGAGAGGATGCAAATAACTAAAATCAGAAATGATCAGGAACAGCATAACCACTGCTATTCAACACTGTACTGTAAGTTCTAACCAGAGGAATTACTACAAATAAAAATATAAAAGGCATCCAAATTGGAAAGAAGTAAAACTTTCCCTGTAGGCAGATGACATGATCCTATATATAGAAAATTCTGAAGAATCCACAACAAAGCTACCAGAGCTAATAAATGAATTCAGCAAAATGACAGGGTACAAGATCAACACACAAAAATCAGTAGTATCTCTATACTAGCAATGAACAGTATGAAGTATTCAAGAAAAAATTTTCATATGTAATAGTCACTAAAAGAATCAAGTATCTAGGAATAACTGTAACCAAGGATGTAAAGGACTTATACATGGAAAACTACAAAACATTGCTAAAAGAAACCAAAAATGACCTAAATAAATGGAAGGACATTCTGTGTTCATGAATTAGAAGACTAAATATTCTTAAGATGTCAATTCTACCCAAATTGATTTATATATTCATCACAACTCCAATAAATATTTCAACAGCATTCTTTTTAAGAATGGAAAAGCCAATCACCAAGTATATAAAGAAAGACAGGGGACCCCAAATAGCCAAAAACACCATGAAAAAAAAAAGAACAAAGTTGGAGGACTCACACTTCCTAATTAAAAACTTATTACACTTGGGAAGCGGCTGTGGCTCAATCAGTAGGGCTCCCGTTTACCATATGGGAGGCCCCGGGTTCGGTTCCCGGGGCCTCCTGGTGAAGGCAAGCCCGCCCGCACGGCTTGGTTAGCTGACCCAGTGAGCACAAGCAGCAAGGAGGGGATAAATGAATAAATAAATAAAATCTTTAAAAAAAAAAAAACTTATTACACGGAAGCGGATGTAGCTTAACCAGTTGGGCACTTGCCTACCACATGGGAGGCCCTAGGTTCGGGTCCTCCTGCTTTCTAAAAGAAGACAAGCAAACGCCACCCCCACCACAACAAACAAGCTAGACACTGCCTCCTCTGCCGCAACAAGCTAGATGCCACCCCCACTGAAACAAGCTAGATTCCGCCCCCACTGGAACAAGCAGATGCCAGAAGCCAGCAGACACCACAGCCCATGGGAAGCAGATGTGGTTCAGGCCACTGGGCACTCGCCTCTCATCTGAGAGGTCCAGGTTTGGTTTCCGGCGTCTCCTGGAGAAGGCAAGCAAACAATGGACAGACAGACGAGAGAACCATCTGGGGGAGGGGGGAATAAATAAAGAAAAATAAAGTAAATAAATCTTTAAAAAAAAAACTTATTACAAAGAAAGAGTAATCAAAACAGTATGGTAATGGCACAAGGACAGACATACTAACCAACGGTACTGAATTATTAAGAGTTCAGAAATAAACCCCCACATCTATGGTCAATTGATTTCTCCACCCAGTGGGGAAAGAATAGTCTAGCAAATGGTGTTGAGAAAACTGGATATCTATATGCAAAAGAATGGGGGGTCGGATGTGGCTCAACTGGTTGGGCATCCGTCTCCCATATGGTTCAATCCCCGGGACCTCTCGGTAAAAAAAAAAAAAAAAAAAAATATATATATATATATATATATATATATATATATATGCAAAAGAATGGATCAAAAACCTAAATATAAGAAACCAAACTCTGAAACTCCTAGAAGAAAACATAAAAAAGCCTCTCCAGAAGCTTGTGTTAGGCAATGGTTTCTCAGACTTCACACCAAAAGCACAAACAAAAGAAAAAATAGATAAATGAGACTTCATCAAAATTAAAAAATTTTCATGACTCAAAAGACTTCATCATGAAAGTAAAAAGATAATGTACGGGGGAAGAAGCTGTGGCTCAATCAGTAGGGCTCCCGTTTACCATATGGGAGGCCCCGGGTTCGGTTCCCCGGGGCCTCCTGGTGAAGGCAAGCCCGCCCGCACGGCGTGGTTAGCTGACCCAGCGAGCACAAGCAGCAAGGGGGGGATAAATGAATAAATAAATAAAATCTTTAAAAAAAAAAAAAAAAAAGATAATGTACGGGGAAATGGATGTGGCTCAAGAGGTTTGGCATCCGTCTGCCATGTGGAGAGACCGGGGTTCGATCCCCGGTACCTCCCGGTAAAAAAAAAAAAAAAAAAAAAAAAGATAATGTACGGCACTTATTGTATATGTATGCATGATATACTTCAATAAACTTTTAAAGGAAAAAAAAAAAGACAACATACAAAATGGAAGAAAATATTTGGAAACCACATATCCAATAAGGGTTTAATATTCTAAATATATGGAGAAATCCCACAGCTCAACAACAAAAAGATCAAAACCCAATTTTTAAAATGGGTAAAACACTTGAATAGACATTTCACCAAAGAAGAGATACAAATGGCCAAAAAGCACATGAAAAGATGCTCAACATCATTATGCAACATCAAATGCAAATCAAAACCAAACTATCATTTCATACATACTAAAATGCCTATTTAAAAAAATAAATTTTAAAAAAGGATGCAGGGAAATAAGAACACTTGTACACTGTTGGTAGGAATGTAAAATGTGTACCTGTGATGGGAATCTCTTCTCCAGAAAAAGAGCTAGAGGACAGGGTGAAACAGCCCCGAAAAAGACCTTCTGGGGTTTAGGACAGCAGGCAAAGGCTGGATACCACCCAGAGGAGAGAGGGACAAAGGAGGGAAATCGTGACAACTAAACCTTGAGTTGAAACCAGCAACTGCCACTGCCAGCACTCTGTCTCACACTAAAGACACTTTAGAATTCTTGGGCCTCTGGGTCTGCGGGCACAGATAAAGGGGGCTCCAGGGATCTACCACCCCAGGAAAGGGGAGAGAGGGGGACACAACCTAAGGTGGACTCAGCTTCTGACCCACAAATTTGGTCTGCTGTGTCCCACCAGCCCTTCCAGGCCAGGTAAGATGACAAAGTGGTTTGCCCTGGGAGCCAGAAAAGGGCTGGAGAAATCCAACTCTCTCAATCTCCCTCTCTTCTAGCTGAGACTAATTGTTGAGGACACCCCAGGAAAGGGAAGAGAGAGGGACACAGCCTAAGGCTAACTCAGCTTTTGACTCACAAAGTTAGTCTGCTGTGGCCAAAGAGCCCTTTCAGGCCAGGGTGGGCTGGGCCATTGTTTGCCTTGGAGCATGGAAGGGGTTAAAGATATACAACCCTCCCAATCTCCTCCTCTACTAACAGGGACTGATTGTTAGGACTCAGAGAGGGGAGTGGAAATATCTCAGAGCCAGGAAAAGGGAGGGGGCTGCCAGAGAAGGCTGGAGAACTGTCTCAGAGAAAGTTTGAATTACAAGGCTCTTAGCCTCCAGACAGGAAGCTTTATCACATTGATCTAGACTGTGTTGCAACAAATACACTCCGACCAGGCATTGAACTGAGAGCTGCCAAAGAGCACTGTCTCCTAGCAGACCAAGGAAGTACATGTGAGAAAATTAAAAATAAGTAGGAAAGGCTTTTTCTGGCCTCTATAGCCTCCCTGCCCAAGGCCCTAAGAGCGACACTACAACCAATTACTGGGTCCAGTGCCCAGTTTTCAGCAATGAGCAGGACAATCCTAACAATCCAGGTCAACCCAAAAATCAAAGAACACTGTTAACCCATAGCCTCCTGCCACTAAATCCCTACAAAAAAAGAAAGTAATTGACCATCTCAGGAAACTACATTCTAATCATATGCCTAGATATCAGCAAAAAATTATGAGTCATGCTAAGAAAATAGAAGACATGACCCAAGAAAAGGAATACATCAAAGCCCCAGGAGAGATGAAGACTTTGGGAGAACTAATCAGCGAGATAAGCACAAATTTCCACAATCAAATTAATGAGTTGAAAGACAATATAGTTAAAGAAATAAATGACATCAAGAAGACATTGAGCTAAGGCAAAGAAGAATTTTAAATCCTGAACAGAAAAGTAACAGAGCTCATGGGAATGAAAGACAAAATAGGTGAGATCAAAAACACATTTGAGGCATACAACAGCAGACTCAAAATAATAGGAGAAAGAATAAGTGATACCAAAGACAGAACAGCTGAAATTGAAGAGAGAAAAGAGCAGAGAGAAAAGAATGGAAAAAACTGAGCAGAGGCTGAGAGGGTTGAATGACAACACAAAACACAACAACATACATGTCATGGGAGTTCCAGAAGGAGAAGAGAAGGGAAAAGGGGCAGAAAGAGTATTTGAGGAAATAATAGCTGAAAATGTCCCAACTCTCACAAAAAAAAAATGAACTTATATGTCCAAGAAGCACACCATACCTGAATCAGGATAAATCCAAATAGACCTACTCCAAGACACATACTACTTAGAATGTCAAATGTCAAAGATAAAGAGAAAATTCTCAGGGCAGCAAGGGAGAAGCAAACCATCATGTACAAGGGACGTCCAGTAAGACTTAGCGCAGATTTCTCTTCAGAAACTATGGAGGCGAGACGACAGTGGTATGTTACAATTAGGAAACTGAAAGAGAAAAACTGCCAGCCGAGAATTCTTTATCCAGCAAAACTGTCCTTCAAATATGAAGGTGAATATAAAGTATTCACAAACAAACAGAAACTAAGAGAGTTTGCAAAAAAAATCCACCTTTGCAGGAAATATTAAAGGAAGCATTAGAACCTGAAAGAAAAAGACAGGAGAGAGAGGCTTGGAGGAGAGTATAGAAGAAAGAAAAGCAGAAAGGATAACCAAAAAAGTAAAAAGAAAGACAAAAATAAGATGACATATGAAAACCAAAGAATAAAATGGAGGAAATAAATAGTGCATTTTCAGTAATATCATTGAATGTGAATGGATTAAATTCCCCAATCAAAAGATACAGGCTGACAGAATGGATAAAAAAACATGAGCCATCCATATGCTGCTTACAAGAAACTCACCTCAGACACAAGGATACAAGCCGGCTGAAAGTAAAAGGTTGGAAAAAGATACTCCATGCGAATAGTAAACAGAAAAGAGCAGGGGTAGCTATACTAATATCAGACAAAACAGACTTCAAATGCAAAAAAGTGATAAGAGATGCGGAAGGCCATTATATATTAATAAAAGGGACAATCCTCCAGGAAGATATAACAGTCATAAATATCTACGCACCTAACCAGGGTGCCCCAAAATATATGAGACAAACTCTGGCAAAACTGAAGGGAGAAATAGACATTTATACAATAATCGTCGGAGACTTCAACACCCCTATCACATCATTAGATAGAACAACTAGACAGAAGATCAACAAGGAAACAGAGAATTTGAACAATATGATAAACAAGTTAGACCTAACAGACATATACAGAACACTGCATCCAAACTCAGTGGGTTATACATTCTTCTCAAGTGCCCACGGATCTTTCTCCAGGATAGATCACATGTTAGGTCACAATACAGCTCTCAATAAATATAAAAAGATTGAAATTATACAAAGCACCTTCTCAGATCATAATGGAATGAAACTAGAAATCAATAACAGACAGGAAAAAAGAAAATTTGCAAATGTATGGAGACTGAACAACACACTCCTAAATATTCAGTGGGTCAAAGAAGAAATTGCAAGGGAAATCAGTAAATATATTGAGACAAATGAAAATGAGAACACAACATATCAAAACTTATGGGATAAAGCAAAGGCAGTCTTGAGAGGGAAATTTATAGCCCTAAATGCCTATATTAAGAAACAAGAAAGAACTAAACTCAAAGATTTAACTGAACAACTTGAGAAACTAGAGAAAGAACAGCAAACCAATCCCAAAGCAAAAAGAAGGAAAGAAATAATAAAGATTAGAGCAGAAATAAATGAAAATGAGAACAAAAAAGCAATAGAGAAAATCAACAAAACCAAAAGCTGGTTCTTTGAGAAGATCAATAAGATTGACAAACCCCTCGTTAGACTAACAAAGAAAAAGAGAGAGAAGATGCAAATAAATACAATCAGAAATGAAAGGGGGAAAATTACAAATGACCTCACAGAAATAAAAAGAATCATAAGAGGATATTATGAGAAACTATATGCCAACAAACTAGACAACCTAGATGAAATGGACAAATTTCTAGAAACTCATAACCAACCTACACTGACACAAGAAATACAAGAACAAACCAATCACAATTAAGGAGATTGAATCCACCATCAAAAATCTCCCAGCAAAGAAAAGTCCATGACCAGATGGCTTCACAGGTGAGTTCTACCAAGCATTTCTAAAAGAATTAACGCCAATCCTTTTTAAACTCTTCCAAAAAATTGAAGAGGAGGGAAAATTACCCAACACATTTTATGAAGCCAACATCACCCTAACACCAAAGCCAGATAAAGATTCCACAAGAAAAGAAAATTACAGACCAATCTCTCTCATGAACATAGATGCAAAAATTCTCAACAAAATACTTGCAAATCGAATCCAACAGCATATCAAAAGACTTATACATCACGACCAAGTGGGATTTATTCCTGGCATGCAAGGCTGGTTCAACATAAGAAAATCAATCAATGTAATACATCACATTAACAAATTGAAGGAAAAAAACCACATGATCATCTCAATAGATGCAGAAAAGGCATTCGACAAAATCCAACATCCTTTTTTGATAAAAATACTTCAAAAGATAGGAATAAAAGGAAAATTCCTCAATATGATAAAAGGCATATATGAAAAACCCACAGCCAACATCATACTCAATGGGGAAAGACTGAAAGCTTTCCTCCTAAGATCAGGAACAAGACAAGGATGCCCACTGTCACCATTGTTCTTCAACATTGTACTAGAAGTTCTAGCTAGGGCAATTAGACAAGACAAAAAAATTAAAGGCGTCCAAATAGGAAAAGAGGAAGTAAAACTCTGTTTGCGGATGACATGATCCTGTATTTAGAAAATCCTGAAGTATCCACAACAAAGCTACTTGAACTAATAAATGAGTTCAGCAAAGTGGCAGGATATAAGATCAACACGCAAAAATTAGTAATGTTTTTGTACACTAGTACTGAACAATCTGAGGAGGAAATCAGGAAGAAAATTCCATTTTCAATAGCAACAAAAAGACTCAAATACCTAGGAGTTAATTTAACCAAGGATGTACAGGACCTATATGCAGAAAACTACAAAACAGTGCTAAAAGAAATTTTAAAAAGACCTAAACAAATGGAAAGACACTCCGTGTTCATGGATTGGAAGAATAAATATCGTGAAGATGTCAATCTTGCCCAAACTGATTTATAGATTCAATGCAATACCAATCAAAATCCCAACAGCTTACTTTACAGAAATAGAGAAGGCAATTACCAAATTCATCTGGAAGGGTAAGTGCACCCGAATAGCCAAAAGTATTCTAAAAAAGAAGAGCAATGTGGGAGGAATTTCACTGCCTGACCTTGAAACATATTACAAAGCTACAGTGGTCAAAACAGCATGGTACTGGCATAAAGATAGACATATCGATCAGTGGAATATAATTGAGAATCCAGAGATAAACCTTCACCTATACAGTCAACTGGTTTTTGACAAACCTACCAAGCTCACGCTGATGGGAAAAAACAGTCTCTTCAACAAATGGTCTTGGGAGAACTGGATATCTATAACCAAAAGAATGAAAGAGGACCCCTATCTCACCCTCTATACAAGAATCAACTCAAAATGGATCAAAGATCTAAATATAAAACCCAGGACCATAAAACTACTACAAGAAAATGTAGGCAAACATCTTCAAGACCTTGTAGTAGGTGGTGGTTTCTTAGACTTCACACCCAAAGCACGTGCAACAAAAGAAAAAGTAGATAAATGGGACCTCCTCAAAATTCAACACTTTTGCACCTCACAGGACTTTGTCAGAAGGGTGAAAAGGCAGCCAACTCAAGGGGAAAAAATATTTGGAAATCACATATCTGATAAGGGTTTAATATCCAGGATATATAAAGAGATGTTACAGCTCAACAATAAAAAGACAAATGACCCAATTAAAAAATGGACCAAAGACTTGAATAGACATTTCTCCGAAGAAGAAATACAAATGGCAAAAAACACATGAAGAAATGCTCAACATCACTCATGATTAGGGAAATGCAAATCAAAACTACAATGAGATATCATTTCACACCTATCAGAATGGCCACTATGATAAAGACAGAGAACTACAAGTGTTGGAGAGGATGTGGAGAGATAGGAACACTTCTTCACTGTTGGTGGGAATGCAGGATGGTACAACCACTATGGAGGACTGTTTGGCAGTTCCTAAAGAAGTTGAATATAGACTTGCCATGT
>JAKSZT010054079.1:554099-611134 GCA_026826555.1 Tolypeutes matacus
AAGAAGTTGAATATAGACTTGCCATGTGACCCTGCAATACCACTACTGGGTATATACCCAGAAGAACTGAGAGCAGTGACACGAACAGACATCGGCACACTGATGTTCACAGCCACATTATTCATCATTGCCAAAAGTTGGAAACAACCTAGGTGTCCATCAACAGATGAATTGATAAACAAACTGTGGTCTATTCACACAATGGAATATTATGCAGCTGTAAGAAAAAATGAAGTCATAAAGCATATGGCAACATGGATGAATCTGGAGGACATTATGTTGAGTGAAGCATGGCTTGACACAAAAGGACAAATACTGTATGAATGCATTACTATGAACCAAATATATTGTGTAATATATTGTTTGATTCACATACAAAAAAAACAAAAAAACAAAACAAAACAAAAAAATTTACATGTATCCATTACATTTAATTGAGAAATGTATATATTTATTCATCTGTGTTTACTTTTTAGTTTTTAATTGCTTATGTTTTCAATTATTAAATGTACAAAATAAAGTTAATAAAAAAAAAAAAAAACAGCATGATGGGGGGCAGATGTGGTTCAAATGGTTGGGCGTCCGTCTGCCATATGGAGGGACCTGGGTTCGATCTCTGGGACCTCCCGGTAAAATTTATATATATATATATATGACGCATGGGCTGCCAGGCTCTGTGTGCCAGTGAGCTGCCAGGCCCCGGGAGCCATGCAGCAAGATGATGACATAACAGGAGGGAGACGCACGGGAAAGACAAGACAAGATGCTCCAAAAGCTCCGAAAACCAGGAACCGAGGTGGCACAGGTGGCAGAACACCTCTCTCCTACATCGGATGTCTCCAGGATTGAATCCTGGTGAAGACTGGAGGAGGAGGATGAGAAGAGATGGCAGGAAACAGATACAGAGAATTGCCCAGCAAATGGACACAAAACAGCAAATGGGGAAGGTGGGGTTAAAATAGATAAAGTAAATAAATAAATCTTTAAAAAAAACAAAAAAACTGCATGATACTGGCATAAAGATAGACACATCCATCAGTGGAATAGAATTGAGAATCCAGAAATAAACCCTCACCTATACAGTCAACTGGTTTTTGACAAACCTACAAAGCCCATGCTAATGGGAAAAAACAGTCTTTTCAACAAACGGGGTTGGGAGAACTGGATATCTATAACCAAAAGAATGAAAGAGGACCCCTATCTCACCCCCTATACAAGAATCAACTCAAAATGGATCAAAGATCTACATATGAAAGCCAGGACCATAAAACTACTAGAAGAAAATGTAGGGAAACATCTTCAAGACCTTGTAGTAGGTGGTGGTTTCTTGGACCTTACACCCAAAGCACGTGCAACAAAAGAAAAAAATAGATAAATGGGACTTCCTCAAAATTAAACACTTTTGCACCTCACAGGACTTTGTCAAACGGGTAAAACGGCAGCCAGCGCAATGGGAAAAAAATATTTGGAATCACATATCTGATAAGGGTTTAATATCCAGGACATATAAAGAGATGTTACAACTCAACAATAAAAAGACAAACGACCCAATTAAAAAATGGGCAAAAGGCCTAAATAGACATTTGTCCAAAGAAGAAATACAAATGGTAAAAAAACACATGAAGAAATGCTCAACATCATTTATGATTAGGGAAATGCAAATCAAAACTACAATGAGATATCATTTCACACCTATCAGAATAGCCACTATTAAAAAGACAGAGAACTACAAGTGTTGGAGAGAATGTGGAGAAATAGGAATACTTATTCATAGTTGGTGGGAATGCAGAATGGTATAGCCACTGTGGAGGACTGTTTGGCAGTTCCTATGGAAGTTGAATATAGACTTGCCATGTGACCCTGCAATACCACTACTGGGTATATACCTAGAAGAACTTAGAGCAGTGACACGAACAGACATCTGCACCCCGATGTTCATAGCAACATTATTCACGATTGCCAAAAGTTGGAAACAACCCAGGTGCCCATCAATAGATGAATGGATAAACAAACTGTGGTCTATTCACATGATGAAATATTATGCAGCTGTAAGAAGAAATGAAGTCATAAAGCATGTGACAACACGGATGAACCTGGAGTACATTATGTTGAATGAAGCAAGCCAGACACAAAAGGACAAATACTGTATGATTGTGTTACTAGAAACAAATATATTGTGTAACATATTGTTTGATTAAAAAAAAATTATATGTATCCAGTACATTTAATTAAGAAATGTATGTATTTATTTATCTGTGTTTACTTTTTAGTTTTTAATTGTTTATATATTCAATTATTAAATGTACAAAATAAAGTTAAAAAAAAAAATGTTTACCTGCTGTGGAAAATAGTTTGGCAGTTCTTCAAAAGTTAAAAATTCAATTACCCTATGACCCAGAAATTTCACTCCTAGGTATATATCCTAGAACTGAAAGTAGAGACTCGAACAGATATTTGTATACCAATGTTCATCGCAGCATTATTCACAATAGCCAAGAGGTGGAAGCAACCCAAGTGTCCATCAACAGATGAATAAATAAAATGTAGTATATCCATCCAATGGAATATTATTCAACCATAAAAAGAAGTGAAGTACTGGTATATACTACAACATGGATGAACCTTGAAGACATCATGTTGCATGAAGTAAGCCAGATATAAAAGGACAAATGTTGTATGATCTCACTGATATGAAATACTAAGAATAAGCAAATTCATAGAGACAGAAGGCAGCAGAATTGTGATTCCTGGGGGTGGGGAGAGGGGGAGAATGGGGAGCTATTGGTAAATGAGTATAAGTTTTACTTAGAAGTGACAAAAACAGTGTGGAAATAGATAGTGGTAAAAGTTACATGGTATTATCAATGTACTTAATGTCAAAGAACTGTCCACTTAAAACAGCTAAAATGATATATATTTCATGTATATTTTGCCACAAATAAAAATAAATTATTAATAACCTTTTAAAACATTGCTGGTCCTTACACCTAGGGTTTCTGACTTAGTATATCTGGGTTGGAGCCCAAGAATTTGCATTTCTAACACATTCCTAGATGATTTCCAGGGATCATACTTGGAAAACCACTGCCCAAAATCCATTCACTCTCCCACTTTCCAAGCTGAGCAGCTCTTCAAATCTCTGATACCTTCTGCCCCATACTCACTCTCACTAGGGACACAGAAGCAATGAGAAGAGGATTTCCACATGCTCCCAAGGCCATGTCTACCGATTCACCTCTGTAAGCTCATCCCCTATTTGCTCACTCTGTTCCATCTACAAAATCCTCCCTACCCTTCTCAAACATGCCAACACTGTCCCAGTTCAGAGATTTTGCACTGGCTGCCTACAATGCTCTTCCCCCCAGACAGCCACATGACTGGCTCCTTCACTTCCTTTAGATCTGCTTCTGTGTCCCTTTCCCAGAGAGGCATTCCCAGACAACCCTAGGAAAATCAGCAAACCTCCCCCACACATACCTGGCACTCCACCTCCCCCTACCTTGAGTTACGTTTTTCCATGGCACTTAATAACACCTGATATTTTACTTAGTTGTTTGCCTATGACTAGCCACTAAAAGATTTTGGGTAGAAAGGAGATAGAGGCAGCCTTGTTCTCTCGGAATAAAGAGTCCGTGATGAGAGAAGAGACAGCACATGTAATCCATTTATCTGACAAATCTGGCTGAAGGAGGAGAAAAAAAGAGAGAGAGAGAAGCAGGAGCAAGGAGCAGCAGTCTCAGGTGGAAGCTTTCTCAGGATGCAAAGGCAGGGCTGAAGGCACAGGGGCCAGGACCAGCGCAAGGAGAAAGTTTAAAGATGCTGAATATTGAAAAGTTGTGTAGGAGCCAAGACTGCTTAAATATCTGGATGGAACAGGCTCACAGGTCACAGGCTTCCTGCTTTTGTTTTTAAAGCATACATGTATTAAAAGTTTACTCTATTCAGCGCACTGTGGGAAACACTTCACACCTTATCGTAGCTGATTTAGTTAATTCCCCCACTAATCCTAGGAGACAGGAATTATCATCTAGGCCTTTTTCTAACTGAGAGACATTCAACTGACACATCTGTCCAATATAATTATACCACACAGGCTTCTTCTCCCAAACAGTTTCATTCTTCCTTTCTCCATTACCTTACTTACAGCTGACCTTCAGGGTTCTCCAACTTCAGACCTTCCTGCAGCAAATTTTTGTTTAAGGGGCTTGTACCAGTCCGGGTTCTCCAGGGAAACAGAAGCAACATGATGTATAAATATATAATGAGAGATTTATTTTAAGGAATTGACTCACAATTATGGAGCTGGCAAGTCTGAGATCCATAGGGCAGGTTGGCAGGCAGGAAAATTCAAGGGGAATTGATGGTATAGTCTTGAGGCAGAATTTCTTTTCTCTGGAACCCTTAGTTCTTTGCTCTTAAGACCTCCAACTGACTGGATGAGATCCAGCCACATTATTGAGATTCATCTCCTTTGCTTAAAGTCACCTGCCTATAGATGCTAATTCCACATACAAAAAGCCTTCATAGCAACATGTAGGCCAGTGTTTGACCAAATAACTGGACACCATATCCTACACAAATTGACACATAAAATTAACCATTTTAGAGCTTCTTTAAATTAACCCCTTCTTTGCCACCTTAGGTGGCAGTCTACCCCCAAACATGCTTACGCTCAAAGAATCCAGAAGCTGCCCTGACTCACAAGAAACCAAGCCTGTATTGACAGACTTGACTCCACAGTATCTTCATACCAATTCACCATCAGTTGAGCTCTTGGAGCCATTCCCAATAATTTTTCATCACAGCAGGTATCCGAATTCTTTCTTCCCATTCTTAGTTGCCCAGTTTCACCCTCAGCTCCTTAGCTTTCAGCAGAAAGCCTTCATTCATCAAAAACACAGAGGGCACCCAACAGAAAATGCTTCGACTTCCCTTCTCTCCACTTCAAACTTTCGTCTTATTCTCAGGAATGTTCTGTTCCTCAAATCCATCACCATTCCCACAAATGGTGATAATTGTACAGCTTCCTTTCCAATATTGTATCCCTTTTTCTTGCCCTATTTTACAACAGCCTGGAACCTCCAAAACAATGGTGATAATAGTCATATATTGTTCCAGGCTTGACCTGCAGGCCTTCAGTGTTTCACCAAGAAGAATGAGACTGCTGTCGGCTTCTGACAATAATGCTTACTTTAAATGTGTCCAAGCACAGAATATCCACAAAGAGTCAATTCCAGACTCATCGCAAACCTCTTCTCTTGATAAGGCTTATCCACATACATTCTGTTGACACTGACAGATAAGTAAAACATTAAACAGACCTACATTACCCCCCCCCTTTTTTTTTACCATATATTATCTTTGTAGGCATTTTAATCACAATTTGGCCATTTGTTGAAATCTTTATTTTAAATAGTGTCTTCTCTATCATCCAATAGTTTTTTCCTGCTATTACTCTAAACGCAGGCTCTGTTTGCTCATTTAGCAAAACAACTATATAGGTGAATAGTCTAAAAATGTGAAAATTTTTAAATTGAACTATATAGTTTAGTGGCTAGCAGGGCCAAATCATCTAAGAATCTTATTAGGAAAAAAAAAAATTACAATCAGCTTTGTAGTACAAACCAACCAACAGAAAACTGATGTAAAAAACAATCAAATGTTTAATAATGTATATTTTTAAGACAAGGCTTTTAGCTGTTGTTTCACCTTCCAGCTAGACTGAATTGTATTTTAACCATTCTTATGGCACTGTACATATGCAGGGAAGAAATGCAATCTATTGAAGCAGAAAGAGGGGTATAAAGGCTCAATTAAATGGTAGAATGTTTCTTGTAAATTAAAGCCCTACTGAATGATCATCTTCAATGCAAATTATCTTTCTTGGGGTGTTCCAATAATGTGCCATCTTCATATGTAACCACTTTAGTACAAGCTTATTTGTAATGCTGACATAATTAATTTCCCCTCTCTATTCCCTTAGAAATAAAAATGAGAATTTAAGCTTTTTAATTTTTCCTTGCTACACTGCCTTTGTGAATGCAGCAGTTGTGAGAGATTATTTTTCCACAACCTACAGTGCAGAAGAATGATTTTACCAGATACACACTACTAATAAATTTATCAGAAACAAGAAATTAAATGGATTTCTATGGGAAAAGGCCTGGTCATCCTCTCCTCCCTCAAAAAGTAAATTTTCCCTGGAAGTCCAATCGCTTACTCTTCTAATCCTTAATTCAAACCATTTAGGTTTCTATTCTTATACAGAAGAAAGTCATATGTTAAAATGTGTGTGTATATATATATTTATAAAATAGGGATTTTAGCATCAGGCATCAAGGGGTTTACATATTTCTTGAAATTTTATACAAAATGTTGTGTTGTATGTGCAGATGTGCATTTTTTAGGATGAGGGCCCAAAGGTTTTATCTGAGTCTCACTGGAATCAAAACCCCAGAGAAAAGATTAAGAACTACCAAGTAAAGCTAAAAGATACAGTATCTCAGGATCATTCTTTGATCTTGAAGGTACAAAAGGTTTGATTAATATCCAAAAAGATACATATTTAAGTTCCCTTGTTGGTACTGCTACACATTTATCACACAAAATAATTCCTATTCAAAACAAAGCAAAATATTCAATCATAATCATTACTTAAAACCTAAAGAGAGATTCCACACATCCTTCCTGAACATTCAAGATCAGTTATGTGCATATGATGTAACAACCCAAGTCCAGGAAGAGAATAACTGGCATGGGTGTTACAGGTGAATCCAAGTCATATGCCACTTCTTGGACCTACGTCTGGTGTACCAGCAGAGGTCTGGGAAAGAAAGGCTAATTCAGTGTCATAATTTCATGCTTCATGAGGATCTCTATAAATTCATGGCTTCCTTTCCCCTTAAAAGCTTCTTAAGTCCTTAGCTTAACTAGTAGCTAAATTATAAATACTAAATTGGATCTTTAAAAAAACTTTCTCAGACGTAAGCCATTCTCTTTAATATAATAGATTAGGATAATTCCAAGTGACCTTCAGGTTCAATTAAATACCACAATTGCTACAACAGCAATGTACAACTAAATATGTAAGTACTTACAGATTTACATATTTCACTATGTAAAATATATGAATTTTTACATAGGCCCTCACCATGAAAACTGCCACACTTCTAGTTAAGCACAATCCTCGGATTCTATTCAGAATTAATGTGCCCACAGAAATCCTAAATTACAACCAATGATTCTGCAAGGCAAGCAAAAATTTTCTTATAATAAAGCTGGTGTGGCAGAAACACTGCTGACTCCATTTACATTATCCAACTATGGTTTTTTTTTTTGTTTGTTTGTTTGTTTTTAAAGCAGCTTAAAGAAGTAAAACTTCTAAAGGCTTAAAACTGAAGAAAACAATATCAACACTACAAAAAGCAGATTTTTCCCAGTAAAAAGTAATAGAATCTTGTGCAATCCTCTAGTAGGCACAAACACAACATACATTAGAGACACAAACACATATAAAATTCTTTACTAAAGTTAATTCCATAAAGAAGAATAAATCTAATGTTTGTTTTCACAAATTGTCATAGTACTCTATTAGTAAAATTTGATTTTTTCCCATGCTTCAAATTTTACCAAGAGCTTTACCTTATATTTTCTAATTAATTTTATAGAAAAACCAAAAGGTTGTTCATTCTTAATTATATCCATTATGTGAACTCAGTGGTCTAAACTAAACCTAATAAAAATATCAACATATGTAGCCACTTTAGTACATGCTTATTTGTAATGCCTGAAAGTTTCTCTTTTAGGTTAGGAGACACTTGCAAATACTAGAATTTTGTTGATACACTTCAAAGAATGGGGTTATATCTCCACTTGTGCCCCTTTACTCGATCCCCCTTCATTACTGTGTGCCTGTTTAAATAGAGCTCTTTATTGCCGTGACCTATATACTCACAAAGCAAAGTTCCTGCATGCACCAGTAAACAAGCAATCTTTCTCAGAGCTGGCTGGACACTGTGCTTCACCCTTTACCACTCATCCTGCCCCAAGTTTCATCACATGACCCACTAAGCAGGGCATTTACCTAACAAGCATCACAGTATTTCTATTGAAACAAAAATAAACTTTACATTTTCTCCAAAATTTGACAGCCATCTGTGAAGGGTTTATATTATAAGTGCTACAACAGCATGATTTGTGCTAATTAAGATTCATTTTTAAATGTTCTTAATAAATAAATGACTATGTGGCTGTGTGCCTATGAAGTCACACTGTAGAGACATATATAGACTCTAAACCATACAATTCAAGGATTTGTTGGACTCAGTTTTCTTGTATCTAGTGTTCAACTACCTTCCCTTTTAGATATTTAAATCTCAGTAATAATTTATTCTATGTGCTCTGGCACTACACCCATATAAATTCATTTAACCCTCAAAACAACATTATGAGGCATATACTTAGTATTATACCCATTTTATAAATGTGGACACTAAAGCCAAGAAAGTAGAGACAAAAATAAGATTTAAACCCAGGCAGACCGGGTCCAAAGTCCAAGCTCTTCACCACAATGCCAGCCAAAAGAATTCATTTTTGGCATATTTGCTACAGCGGTTTTTGGCACTGATGTCTGGATAGAACTGATTTATACTTCATTATTTACCAGGATTTGCTTTTTAAGTTAAAGACTGGGTAAATTATTAATCACAAAAATCACTAGAGTGCTGGATAACCTCATGTGTATGGTGAAGGAACATGCAAACACCCATGAAAAAGAATTCCAAGTCCAAGTTCCTTCACTTCTCCAGACCACTTCCTCATCCATAAAATAAGGAGGGTAAGGCAGATTATCTCTAAATTCCCTCTAGTCTGAACACTAATTCCTTAAATGATATAAAACAGCTCCCACCAACAATAAGGCCATGTTACATTCAACTTGGAGTGGATCTAAAATAATTGATTTCTATGGTATTCAAAAACACAAATATGCAAAATTCTTCAGGTTTTTTAATTTTACTTTTTATTATAAAATATAACTATAGAAAATGTGGCAAAAAGAAAAAGGAAAAATGTCATTCACAATCCCAGCACATTAACACTGTGAGCATTTTAGGGTATTTTCGTCCAATCTTTCCCTTAAGCATAGCTTTACAGGACTGTCATTGAGCATGGGTAAGGGGTGGTTCATGTCATGTTGCCACAATGTTCTACCATAATCTTCCTCCCCCACTATCTTCCCAAACATTTCTTGCTACTCTCCCCCCTGTTCACCCCACTGCAGCCCTTTGACTTCTTGTTATTCCTAGAACACATCAAGCACATTTCCAACTCTTACCCTTTGTACTTGCGTTCCATCTGCCTCTAATGTTCTTTCTCCAGATACTGCATGTCAAGCACTCTCACTTATTTTAGGTCCTCACTCAAAAGTCACTTTCTCAGTGATGCTTTCCTCAGTAACCATATCTAAAATGTTAAGGCCCATCTTGCAAGATGTCCTATCTCCCTTCCCTGCTTTGCTTTTTTCTTCTCAGCACTTATCACTTAGATGTGATTTTATTCCATTTTGTTTACTCTCTATCCCCTTTACTAAAATTAAAGTTCTATAAGGGCAAGACTTGTTTCCTTACTGATTTCCCAGCACCCAGAAAAGTACCTAACACATGGCAAATGCCCAATAAATATTTGCTGGATGAATAATCTCTATAACCATCACTTTAAATGGCTATAGACTATTACATCAAGTGCTTATGCCAGGATTTATATAATAAGCCCACTCTCACTTGGAGGTGGAGTGGACATCACCATCCCAGACTCCTCAGGACTGGGGGAAGAGCTATGGACTAGAGTGGACTTAATGGTATTCTGTTGTAGACATATTGTGATTCAAGCAATGGAAGAAATTATAACAGTGAGGTGGAGCCAGTGGCCACTAGAAGCTTTCGGGGCAGGGAAGGGAAAAGCAGTTGTAATACAGGGGCTTTTCAGAACTTGGGAATTATTCTGAGTGACATTACAATGACAGATATAGGCCACTTTACATCAGCATATAACATGCAGAACTGTGTGGGAGAGAGTGTGGTCTACAATGTGAACCATGGTCTATGCTTAGTGGCAAAGCCCCAGGATGTGTATATCCATTGCAGGTGATGTGCCACACTAATGAAAGATGTTTATGTGGGATGTCATGAGAGGTGTGGGAGGAGGGGAACATGGGAATCCCTGTAATTTTTGTGTAACATTTATGTAATCTAAGCATCTTTAAAATATATATATATATATATAATTATTCCCTATTGATGGATATGTTGGTGATTGCCCATCTTATTACTATTCTCAACAATGCTCTAATGCAGGAGTTGGCAAACTTTTTCTGGAGAGGGCCAAACAATAAATATTTTCTGCTTTGTAAGACCTCTGTCACATCTACTCAACTCTGTCATTGTAGCACAAAAAGCAGCCAGAGACAACAAATGGTTGTTGGCGGATTTGGGCCACACCAGGCCATATTTAGCCTGTGGTCCCTGACTCCTGCTTCATTGAATATTTTTGTGCATGTATCTTTCTCTTTCAATTAGCAGAAATACTAGATAACTGTGAATGAATATATTTACAGCTCTTGATACATTCTGTAACTTGCTTTTCTAAAGGATACTCAGGATGTGAAGCAACTAGAACACTCCTCCACTATTGGTAGGTGTACAGATTGGTACAACTCCTTTGGAAGACAAACAATAGCTACTAAAGCTGCACATATATACCTTATGACTTAGAAATTCTACTCCTAGATATAAACCAAAGAGAAGCACATCCACATGATCACCAAAAAATATGTAATAGAATACTGCTTGCAGACCTATTCATAATAGCCAAAACCTGAAAACCGCAAAAATACCCATCAACAGAATGGATAATTGTGCTATAAGTCATACAAGAGAATACAGTAACAAGAATAAATGATCTGTAATTATATGTAACAATAAAGATTACTCCCAAAAACAAAATATTGAAATAAAGAAGCCAGATGCAAAAAAGTATATATTATATGGTTCTACTTACTGAAAATATAAAAACAGATAAAACAAATTTATGTTCCCACAGCTAACATCTTATTCAATGGTGAAAGACTGAAAACTTTCTCCCCCAAATCAGGAACCAAACAAGGAAGCCCACTGTTAACACTGTTATTAACATTCTATTGCAAGTTCTAGACTGCCAGAGCAATTAGGCAAGAAAAAGAAATAAAAGCATGAAAATTGGAAAGGAAGAAGTGAAACTTACTCTATTTTTAGATGACACAGTCCTATATACAGAAAAGCTACTTGCAAGTTGCAGGGTACAAGATCAACATGCTATTAGGGAAATGCAAATTAAAACCACAATGAGATACCATCTGACACCCAATGGAATGGCTACTATTTTTAAAAAATGGAAAATAACAAGTGCTAGAGATGATGTGGAGAAACGGGAACTCTCATTCATTGTTGGTGGGAATATAAAATGATGCAGATGCTGTGGAAAACAGTTTGGCACACAACTACCATATGAACTGCTAATCCCACTTCAAGGTATATACCAAAAAAAAACTGAAAGCAGGAACTCAAACATGTATTTGCACACAGGTGTTCATAGAGGCATTATTCACAATTGCCGGAAGGTGGGAGCAACCCAGATGTCCATCAACAGATAAATGGATAAAGAAGATGTGGTATGTACACAAAATGACACAATGGAATATTATTTAGCTATAAAAAGGAATGAAGTTCTGATGCATATTATAACATGGATGAACCCTGAATACATCATGTTCAGTGAAATGATCCAGACATAAAAGGTCAAATATTGTATGATCGAATTCATATGAAATAATTAAGAGTAGACAAATTCATAGAATCAAAAATTAGAATACAGGTTACCAGGGGATAGGGACAGGGTGGGGAATGGGGAGTTAATGTTTAATTGAAACAGAGTTTCTGTTTGGGATGATGGAAAAGTTTTGGCAGTGGATGATGGTGATGGAGGCACAGCTTTGTGAATGTAATTAGTACCACTAAATTGTATATTTAAAAATGTATAAAATGGTAAATTTTAGGTTACATATGTTACCAAGAAAAAGAAAACAGAACTGTTCAACACAGAGAGCCCTAATGTAAACTATGGACTACAGTTAACCATATAATTATTATAATATTGTTACAATTGTAACAAATTTATCATGCTAATGCAAAACGTCATTAATAGGGAAAAGTAAATGTATGTGAGAGCGGGTTATATGGGAACTTTGTATTTTCTACATGATTTTTCTGTAAACCTACAACTACTCCAATTAAAAAAAAAAAAAAGACCTACTCTATGTTATTAAAAATCAGGATATTAGTTTTCTTTCAGGAAGAAGGAGGGTGTTAGTTCCTGGAGTGCTGCTTCTGGGTAGCTAAGTATTAGCCACATGTATTCAATTTATAAAAATTCATTAACTGTAGAGATTTTATATGTGCACTTTTTTGTATATATAATATACTTCAAATTTTTAAAAGAATAATACCATATTCCCATCAGTAATATATATGAGAATAACTTCCTCTCCTTTCTCCACAAGAGCAATGGGTATTTTATCATTTTCTATTTTTGGTAATTTGGTAAGTATATAAAAAAAAAAAAAAAAACAAGGTATGTCAATGACCCAGCAGTCCCATTTCTAGGTATATACCCAAAAGAGTTTAAATCAGGGACTCAAACAGATATTTGTACATCAGTGTTCATTGCAGCATTATTCACGATAGCTAAAAGGTGGAAGCAACCAAAGTGTCCATCAACAAATGAATGGATAAACAAAATGTGGTGTATACATACAATGGAATATTATTCAGCTATAAGAAGGAATGAAGTTCTGATGTATGCAACAATATGGATAACCTTAAAACATCATGCTGGGGGGGGCGGATGTGGCTCAAATGGTTGGGCATCTGTCTGCCATATGGAGGGACCTGGGTTCGATCCCCGGGACCTCCCGGTAAAATAAAAAATATATATATATATAGAAAGCGCATGGGCTGCCAGGCTCTGTGTGCCGCTGAGCTGTTGGGCCCCGGGAGCCATGCAGCAGGATGATGACGTAACAGAGGAGAGACAAGACGAGATGCTCCGAAAGCTCCAGAAGCCAGGAGCTGAGGTGGCGCAGGCAGAATACCTCTCTCCTACATCGGAGGTCTCCAGGATCGAATCCTGGTGAAGACTGTAGGAGGAGGATGAGAAGAGATGGCAGGAAACACACACAGAGAACCAGCAAATGGACACAAAAACAGCAAATGGGGAAGGGGGGGGTTAAAATGGATAAAGTAAATAAATAAAATCTTTAAAAAAAAAAAAAAACATCATGCTGAGTGAAATAAGCCAGACACCAAAGAAAATATATTGTCTCGCCGCGTCACGGGTGCCAGAGCCGTCAGCGCCTCCTCAGTTCTCCTCTCCTGGCGGAGGCCCGAGGAACCAGAGCGAGAAGCTGGGACCATGTTCCGACGCAAGCTGATGGCCCTCGACTACCACAACCCTGCCGGCTTCAACTGCAAAGGTGAAACAGAATTTAGAAACTTTATTGTTTGGCTTGAAGATCAGAAAATTAGACACTACAAGATTGAAGATAGAGGTAATTTAAGAAACATCCACAGCAGTGACTGGCCCAAGTTCTTTGAAAAGTATCTCAGAGATGTTAACTGTCCTTTCAAGATTCAAGATGGACAAGAAGCAATTGACTGGCTTCTTGGGTTAGCTGTTAGACTTGTATATGGAGATAATGCTGAAAAATACAAAGACTTGGTACCTGATAATATAAAAAATGCTGACAGTGCAACTAAAAATGCAGAGCCATTGATCAATTTGGATGTAAATAATCCTGATATTAAAGCTGGTGAAATGGCTTTGGCTAACCTCCTTCAGATTCAAGGTCATGATGATTACCTGGTGATGCTTAAGGCAATTCGCATTTTGGTTCAGGAGCGCCTGACCCTGCAGGATGCAGTTGCTAAAGCAAATCAAACAAAAGAGGGCTTGCCTGTTGCTTTAGACAAGCATATTCTTGGTTTTGACACAGGAGATGCAGTTCTTAATGAAGATGCTCAAATTCTCCAATTGCTGCATATAGAAGAGCTCAGAGAGCTACAGACAAAAATTAATGAAGCCATAGTAGCTGTTCAGGCAATTATTGCTGATCCAAAGACAGATCACAGACTGGGAAAAGTTGGAAGATGAGCATTTTAGGATTTCAGCTTCTTACCTGCTTAGTACAGTTGGGAACCATGTACACTTCTGGCATGTGTTTGGAAATTAAATGTCAGATTTTCAAGGGAGGAATCCCAGAAAAATGATTGCTCTAGAGATTTACCATCATTGGTTTTTTTCTTTAATAAAGTTGGGGAAAGTGGAAAAAAACAAAGAAAATATATTGTATGATTTCACTTAAATGAAATACCTAGAATAAGCAAATTCATAGAGAAAGAAAGTAGATTACAGGTTACCAGGGGCTGGGAGGTTGGAGTGAGAGAAGAATTATTGTTTAATGGGTATAGAGTTGCTGTGATGAAAAAGTTTTGGTAATGGTTGGTGGTAGTGGTAGCACAAAATTGTGAATGTAATTAACATCACTTAATTATACACATAAAAGTGATTCAAGGGGAGCAGGTATAGCTCAGCGGTTGAGCACCTGCTTCACATGTACGAGGTCCCAGGTTCAATACCTGGTACCTCCTAAAAAAAAAAGAAGAAAAGTGATTAAAGTGGAAAATTTTGTGTTGCATATGTTACAATAAAAATTTTTTTAAAGATTTAAGGTGCAATAAAAATATTTTCAGATATAAAAAAGTATCTCATTGCCATGTTAATTTGTGTTCAATTACTAGTGAGGCTGAACATTCCTCTTTTATAAATTGTGCTTCCTTTTATGTTCATTAGTTGTAGTTTTTTTGTAAATCATGAAAATAAAATACAATGTCATTAAGATATCAACTTTGTCTAGCATATTATTTTAAGTATTTTCCTCCAGACTTCCTTTTTAATTTAACCGTTTCTTTTTTTAAAAAAAAAGTTTGTTTTCATATAGCTAAATTGACTGACCTCAATTTACACATTACCTCCCTCTCAAAACACAAATCTTTCTCTCAAAGCACATTATATACATAGTGTGTTTCATTTTCAACAAAAATATTGTTTCTTATTATGTAATGCATAAGGATATACTTATAGCTCAGGCATATAAAATGCTTTTCGAATGAAAATTATATAAAATATCTATGTAGGAGATCAATAGGATGGTATCAACTGAAAAGTTATTAAGGCAAAGCTACAGGATGAATTTTTACTCTAAAAAAATTTTAATAGGAAAAACCTCAACTTCTAAGGCAATTACTTCATTAACGGAAAGCACAGATTTTGTACCTTATCAATGTAGTATACTCTGGCTATAAGCACATAATTAGAGAAATGCTAAGTATTCTGAAAGTATACTTTGTGGTAAGACTTTTGTCTGCTTTATAAAGAAGCCAGTCAGTTGGCCAAAGAGCAATTTAAGAAAAAAATATACATATCAAGAATATAGTCATATACCAAATACATTCATAAGCAAAATATATTTATAGGCAGAATATATTTATAAGAATATATTTCTTTTCATTGAATATATTTATATTCGTTGAATATTTCAAAAGAAAAATATTTATAAGACTAAACTATAATATGACCTTTTTTTCCTTTTAATAATTTTTTTAAAAAATTTTAAGATACTTAGATTACATAAATGTTACACAAAAAACATAGGGATTCATATATTGTAATATGACTCTTAGCTACCAAAAACAGAAAATTCCTTGAAATGCTACTCTGAAGGTAAAAAGGGAATATCTTCAGATATAATTTCACAGAAATCTTCAAAGGATGTTTAAACAAGGTTTTGATAACTCAGTGAATGTGATGACTTTGTCATTGGGGTGACTGATTGAATCTCTCTTCCATTTGTTTTGGGAAACTGGTCTAAAGTTGCAAAACTTCAGAGCCAAAAAACTAAAGAAAATTTTCTGGGGAGGGAAAAAAATCTTGAAACTTTCCCTATATTTGCTTGGGTTCATCCAGATGGCAGAAAAGGATTCCTTTGGCAGATCTCCAAAAGCAACTGAATTTCACAATTTACTTAAATTGAGCAGACTACATTTGAGAAACATTTTCATTAAAAATGATTAAAATCTTAAGTTTTGTCCCAGGAAACTTCAATTATATGGAGAAGTCACTAATGTAGAGTTCCCTGTTTTCTATAAATGCCAGATAAATGAGGTGAATTATTAAAACAGAACTGTCATGAAAATGTTAACAACCTATGTAATTTAGAAGACGCTCCCTGCAACAAATAAGTTTTTGCTTATCACTATTTTATAAAGCAGAGAAACAAGAAAAGCTGTTTAAAATCAGATTTTTTCATATATAACCTTTTCTTAGCTAATCAAATATTTTCCCCTTTGACACACAGGGGAAAAAAATGGTTTTCCAAGATAACAACAACAAAAAGACATACTTAAGAATGAAAAAGGGCTTCTAAGCAAACAGGATGGTAGCAGACACTCAGTTTTCAACCCTTCCCAAACCTATGCATAAAAACAGTTGGAATGGATAAATGAGACTCACACAAATACAATCAACTAATTTTTGATAAAAGTGCAAAGGCAATTGAATGGAGGAAGGATAACCTTCTCAACAAATGGTGCTGGAACAATTGGACACCCATAGGTTAAAAAAAATTGATCCTCAACATAAACCTCACACCTTATACAAAAATTTTAAAATGGATCATAGACTTAACATAAAATGTACAACTATACCTTTTGGAAAGCAATATAGGAGAAAATCTTTCAGATATAGGGCTAGGGAAGAGTTCTAAGACTTGATACCAAAAGCATGATCCGTAAAAGGAAAAATTGGTAAATTTAAAAACTTCTGCTCTGTGACAGCCCTTGTGATGCAGATGAAAAGACAGGCTACAGACTAGGAGGAAACATTTGCAAACCATTTATCTAACAAAGGACTAGTATCTATAATATTAAAAGAACTTTCAAAACTCAATGGATAAAAAAAGCAATCCAAGCAGAAAAAGTGGTAAAAATGTGAAGAAACATTTCACTGAAGAGGATATGCAGATGGCAAATAAGCACTTGAAAAGATGTTCAACATCATTAGTCATTAGGGAAATGCAAATTAAAACCACAATGAGATATCATTACTCATTCATCCGAATGACTAAGATAAAAAATAAGGACACCACCAAATACTGGAGAAATTGGATCACTTCCACCTTACTGGCAGAAATATAAAATGGTACAGCCCACTCTGGGAAAGTCTGGCAGGCACCTAAAAAACTAAACATATTTACCAAATGGCCTAGCAATTACACTACTATGTATATATTTCAGAGAAATGAAAACAACGTTTACACCAAAACCTGTACAAAAGTATTCACAACAACTCTATTTGTAATAGCCAAAAACTGGAATCAGCCCAGATTTCCTCCAGCAGGTAATGGTTAAACAAATTGTCGTACCTCCATGGAATACTACCCAACAATAAAATGGAGCAAACTACTGATATATGTAATAACTGGATGACTTTCCAGGGAATTATCCTGAGGGGTGGGGAGACAATCCCAAAAGGTTACATACATTATGATTACATTTATATAAGACTTTTTTTTTTTTTAATGACAAAATTTCAGATATGGAGGACATGAGTGGTTGCCAGGTGTTTTGGGGAAAGGGAGTGAGGGAGAAGTGAGGTGGAGGTTGCAGGGTGTATTAGTCAGCCAAAGGGGTGCTGATGCAAAATACCAGAAATCTGTTGGTTTTATAAAGAATGTTTATTTAGGGTAGAAACTTACAGTTACCAGGCCATAAAGCACAAGTTACCTCCCTCACCACATGGTGGAGCAAGATGGCTGCCGACGTCTGCTAAGAGTTCAGGCTTCTTGAGTTCCTCTCTTCCCAGGGTTCCATTTCTCTCCAGGCTCAGCTGCTGTGCTTTTTCCACAAGGCCACCTATAGACTATCAGGTAAAGAGCTCTGTCTCTCTCACCAGGGCTTCTGCTATGTCTAAGGAGCAGATTCTATTCCTGTGTTCTTCTCCTGTGTGTTCACTTCCCGGGTTCCAGCTCAAAACTCCAACATCAAAACTCTAACTAACACCTCTACTCTGTCATGTAGTTTTATCTGTGAGTCCCCGCCCACCAAGGGGGCAGAGACTCAACGTCCTACTGATGTGGCCCAATCAAAGCCCTAATCATAATTTAATCACACTCAGGTATAGACCAGTTTACAAACATAATCCAGTATCTATTTTTGGCATTCATAAACCATATCAAACTGCTACACAGGGGATCACAAATTGGGGGGCTGGTAGAAACATAACCCCTCATAGGAATTGTATTTGAACCTAATGCACACACAGATGAGTAGCAGTTAAACTGGAGAAATCTGAATAAGATTGGTGGATTGTATCAATATCCTGGTTATGATATTATACTACAGTTTTGCAAAATGTTACCACTGGGGGAAACTGGGCAAAGTATATAAAGGATCTCAATGCATGTAACAAGAGACCCAAAAGAAGAAAATGAAAACAAGGGAACAGAATACTAAAAACTATAATTGGTGAAAACATTTATGAAAAAAATATTGGGGCCAATATAATAACACATTGTATATGTGGGAAAATCAACAAAGAACAGCTAACATGTAGTTAAAACAACAGCTACTTGTAATGGGAAGAAAATCATATTGATATTAAAGTTTGGCAGTGATACTTTATACCAGACTTGGCAAACTATGGCTGGTAGGCCAAATCTGGCCCACTGCCTGGCTTTGCAAATAAAGTTTTATTGGAACACATCCATGCTCATTCATTTACATACTCTCTATAATTGATTTTGCACTACAATGGCACAGGTGACTAGTAGGGACAGAGATCATAAGGCGTACAAAGCCTAAAATATTTACTGTCTGGCCCTTGACAGAAAATGTTTGCCAACCCCTGCAAGAGAGTAACATATTTAAGATACCTGAGGAAAGGCAATGTGAGCCGAGTATTTTTATTCAGCCAAACTGACCTTCAAGCATAAAAGCCAGAGATTAATAGTTTTAAATATGAAAGATATTACTCACATGAGCAAGTTATGAGGATTCACTGAGCTTCAGACTACCAAATAATGATTACAGAAGCTTGGGCATAAGGATTTATGTTAAACACTGAATATATTTAACTGTAGAACTATGACTTAATGTCAGTTAAAGGGTCAGAGAGTAGAATATGAGTCATACAGAGTGAAGAGACAGAATTATGAAATCTTAGGGAGCTAGAGTTGAGTGGTTTGGACTGACAAGTCCTACATTTCTACACTGGGAATATAGGTAGAAGGGGGTATCAGCCACTGTAGGGAATACAAGTCAAGACACAGATTTAAAGAGGAAGATAATAAGTCAAGTTTTGGACATGCTGAATGTGGAATATCTAAGTGAATACATCCACTAGGTAGTTGGATACAAAGATCTACAGAGAGGCCGTGACTGAATATAACCTTGGGGAGTCATCAGTCAAGGAATGTGTGAAATGACCAGGATGGTGTATAACTTACCATGCAAGCAGCAAGACCAATGTCTGAAAACAAACACCAAAAGACACATGTCCTTAGAACTCACAAGAAGATAACAGCATCAGTACTTCCAAGGAATTTGGTCACATTGACATTCACTAGTATTCCAAACCAATTTTAAACCATTCAAAATAAAAATTCTAAAATAATAAATAGGAAGAGTGAATAAAAACAAAATAAAGCCTTTAGTTACTCACTTGAGCAACCTTTAACAACATATAGAGTGGATCATATTGCTCTGTATTGGGCCTGGCACTCAAGTCTCAGACTGCCAATAGAGTAAAAAACAAAAAAGATATAAAAAATGAAAGCACTATAAAAACCACACATATGAAATGAAGTGCATGAAAGACAAAAGAAGGGAAGGGTAGGCTGGGAGAAGGAAATAGTCACAATCATTGTTAACCCTGTCCCCGAAATATAAAGCCCATAAAGAGAAATGTAGAGCCTTTGAAATATGGTGATCATTCCTTTAAAGATGCAATGGTAAAATTAAAAACAATAAAATAATAAAGGTTTACAAGAGAAAATGGACATTTCATTGAAGGGATACAAAATTTGCAACTAAAAAAAAAGAGAGAGAAAAGGTTAACCTGGTGTCAATTTTGAGAAAAACAAAGAGAGAATTCACCAAGACATGCCCTATGCCTGAGATAAAAGTAAAAAGGTAAATGAGTAATCCAAAAACAATTCAGTCTAGCAAGGAAAAGCAGTGAAGGCAACTCTGGATAAGTCTCTGGAAATTAGAATTGTTTTTTTTTTTACTATTTCAGTTAATGGAATCCTTTGGGTTAACAAACAAAACATTTGCAGGCATCAAGTGAAAAGATATTTGCAGTGAGTTTTTTTTTTTTTTTTTTTCTTGTTCCATTTTGCAGTGAGTTTTAATAGAATCCCTGTTCTTTTCAGGTTTCCTTTTTAAAACATATAATAGTTACTAGCAATTCCATGCACACTACTTTTTGCCCTGCATCTAGAGATACAGAAGCAATAGATTTCAGGAAAGAGTAAGGTGAATGGGAAAGCTATTCTCCAACTTGCACCTTCCAAGGGGAGACCTGCTCCCTTGACTGGGTCCACCAAAGTTCAAGGCAGATCAGAGCGGGAAAAGGTAAAGTGACAATGTATCACTTTATGGTAATTATTTTAAAGTTTTTAAAAGTTTC
Source organism: Tolypeutes matacus (assembly GCA_026826555.1). NCBI lineage: Eukaryota > Metazoa > Chordata > Mammalia > Cingulata > Chlamyphoridae > Tolypeutes > Tolypeutes matacus. Next base: position 574,935 of record JAKSZT010054079.1, read on the forward strand.
TTAAAGGTTTTAACGTCTTATTCAAGTTTTTTAAGGTTAGATTTCACATGAACTTTTATAGTTTTTCTCTAGATACACGTCACTTTTGTTTGTAAACAGAAATATTACCGAAGTCCTAGGCTATATCCCTTCGCTTATTAAATTATTTCATAAAGTGTTTCTGAAATACATCCTCTTTGCACTGAAGACAATGGCATTACCAATGTGAAAATAGAGAAAAATCTCTTTACCAGTTTAAGTCTAAGACTTTGCAAAACGAACTTGAATACTGCTGCAGACTCTGCCTTTCTCCAGCAGTCTATTAAACTTTGTTGGCACTGGATGCAAGATAAAACTCAAAACTTTGCATTCAGTACATTTGGTTTCTTGACCTTTATATAAATTTAAGACTAAGCTTTACCAAACAACAAAATTTACACTGTAACTAGCCAACCACAGTCCTCATTACGGAATCTGTGCAGTGCATTTGTTACCTAGGAAACGGACTAGAGCACAGGCAGAGTGCAATTTCAGTCTAGCAAAAGAATTCTCCAATCATGCTGGTAAATAAAGTCCATAAATCAACTAATCAGAAGCAAGGTCAAAAAGTATCACATAAGAGGTAAGCTCTATGGAAACTTTTTTTAAAAGGAAAAAAGAAACCTGTGGGGTTTCTTCGGGCATCTATATAGAGCTCTTCAGTAAATATTTTGAGCAGGTTTCTTTACAAACACAAACTGTCAGAAAATAAACTGTTCAAAATAAATGGCTTCTCTCCAATCTTCAGTGTCTCTATTTTTGACACTATTCAAGAGAAAAAGCTTCTTTAGAGCCAGGCTCATACATCTGGTAGCAGAATATTAATCCAAGAATGAATTCTGCATTTTCAGGCAATCAGCATGGGTCTGTGCTGTTCTTAAACAATGCAGGATAAAGACTGGAATGGAAGGTCACTACCCACACCTCTCAGTCAGACTTGCTTCCCCACCAGGTTACAAAAACTGGACTTGAAAGTCAAAAGACTTTCAAATAAAAGGACTTGAAAGTCACAGACCTATTATAAAGAATTAAACTGTAACCAAGCAGCTTTCTGTTTACTTACTATTAATTACAATACTAGTCATTTGAGGGTTCCAGTTAACATAAAGTGGCCATTTTAAGTTTCCTTTAATGATACCACATTCAGGGAAAAATGCTGATTTTAAAGCCTATAAAATTTAACTGTGAACAGCTTAGTGTTGTTCAAGAGAGAGAGAGAGAGAAATTGGTGGATATCAGTTTACAGTGCTCGGACATACTTAAAAATCCAATTTTACACAAATTCAAAATTTCTGAAAGTAGCATCATTTGTCATAAATAAAAAGCAGCAGGAAAAAAAATATTTCAACCTTGAAAAGTGAAAACTAATTTATATGCCTTCCTGAACACCAACTTATCAAAAGGGAAATCAACTGAAAATATTAAAGGTTTTCTGGAATACATCTGATTGCACTGAAATATTATTATTATACAAAAAAAAAAAAAACAAGAAATGAATATCTACATAGCACAGTCAAAAAAACAACCAGTTTTATCCTTTAGCCAGCCCACATAAAGGCACTGCACTGCCAACCCCAGAAGACTACTAAGCTTAACTACTCCTTTGCTAAAGCAATTCTCTTCACAGTCCACACTCTGTTAATGCAGAGTTTACATAGTAACTCTTTGTTAAACCTTATTGCTACCACTGACAGATCTGTAAATACAGAAATAAACAATTCAATTTGTTAGCTTGTCTTTCTTAATACTTCAAAGAGCTGATCAGTATGTCTAAGTAGAAATCAAAACTCTGGGAATGGTTTAGAACTCCACTCCACAATTCATAATAAAGCTTGAACAAATTTCAGTACCAATCTTCTTTGGACCATCCTTAATGGGAAAGGAAAAGAAACAACATTTTATCAAGGGCCTACCAGAGCTATACACTGAGCTCTGGGCCTTTGTGCAGAGTTTCAATTCATTTACCTAATCTAGACCGGAAGTCAAAGCAGGAACTAATAAATTTAATCAACTCAAAAGGATTGGCATGACCACTGTTAGATGTAACTTCAAAGAGAGTTTAAGTGTGCATAAATGCACTTTCCAGGCATTTCTAAAATTAGCCGTGCAATAATAGTAATCTGTCTATATATCTGGGGCAACAATTTAGGATAATTTCTTCTCTTTAGAAAAAGACCACTATTTTAGGCCATACTAAACTGTGTCTTCTTTATAATGACAAAAGCCATTTTGCCTAATTAAAAATGGATTAAGCAATATTATATTCAGATGAATTTCTACATCATACCTAAAGAAATTAAATAACAAATGCTTTTACATCATAATGTTTTTCCTTCAAATTAAGTGATAATGCTTTTTTTTTTTTTTAAAGAAAGCCTCCATTTTCTACATATAGATTCTTACATATAATTGTCTGAGTAGCCTCCAAAATTGTGGTATAAAAATTTCCCTGGGGAAAAAAAAAATTCCTTGGTAACTGCCCGACTTAAGTTTATTAACATAGATTCTCACACACTAGGCAAAAAAAAAAAAAAAAAAGTCCCCAAAAATGAGCAGTAGATTGAGATTTAACAAATTCATATAAACCCATACCTACATGAAAAGTCTGAATCTGCAAAATGAATTTTCTGGGCGTTTATTCAACTTCATTTATTATCTGAATAACTACAAACACACAGCAACTGTTCATAAGAAACTTAGCCAGCTAATTAAATACTATAAATCAGAAATATCACTTTACACCAGCCCCACCACATACAACCCAACAGACACACAGATGCAGAGAATAAAATAGGGAAAACCCAGGGGGAGGGGATTCGTTTTAACATTCGTGTTCTTCCCATACGGTGTCAAAGATTTCATACCTTAACCCAGCAAAAATGAAAATGTTAGCCTGAATAGATAACTGTTTATGGCGCTCCAACTTCACCTCCGCCATGGATGCTGTCACTACCTGACTCGCTTACTACCTGTTCATTTAATAAGTAGACGATTCTGTCATGTCAATCCTAAGGAGTCTAGAAAATAACAGAACTTTACCCCAGAAACTTGAAAAGAAAGACAGACATAATTGTAAAAATCACTGCCGTGGTCATCTTTTCCCTACTTCCCTTCCCTCCCTAATCTTAAAAAAAAAAAGGCCACCAAAAAAAACCCCACAAAATCAGGTTCTCTCCGGTCCGGTTTCGGCCAGCCCAGAGGAATACATTTCTTGATATATGTGATAACAAACCCAAGTTGCTGTGCGCAGCCTCAGATGGGGGGGCCGAGGAGCCTTTGGAGAAAGCCCTCCTCCGTTAGAAACAATAAATAAGGGACGACCCGAAGCACGTTCCTCCACACACGCCCCAAGCGCACCTCGGGGTGAGGGACACAAGTCGGGCAGAGCCCTGAGCCGCCGCTCCTTCTCTCTCTCTCTCTCTCCATAACCTCCTCAGGACTTGAAAACTAGAGGGACAGAGCTTTTCTTTCTCCTTCCCGCCCTCCTCTCCACCGCGAACAGAAGCTAGAGCAGGAGCGGGCGAGCCAGCCCCACGCAGCGCGCCCGCCGCGGCCCGGGGAGATGCTGGGCTGCGCGCCGAGCCCGCGGGAGCCGAGCCCAGGGCGGCCGCCGCCCCCGCCACCCGCACTCGCTCCCGGAGCCCGCGGGGTCTCCGCCCCTCGGACCCCCAAGCCCGCCGCCGTCCACGTCCGGCCGTCCGGGTCTCGGTGCTCCCGCCCGCCTGCTTCCCTCCACCAGCGCCAGCAGCCCTCCCGCCCCCAGAGGAGACAAAAGGAGGGTTCAGCCGGGTCACTGCGCGGCAGGCGGAGGGGAGGCAGCGCAGCCCCCCGCGCTGCCGCCCCCCACACAAAGGGGCTCCTCCGCCCGGGTCGCAGCCTCGGCGCGCTCGTGCCCGCCCCGCGCGCGGGCTCTCACCCACCTGCAGGTGTCTGTGCGTCTGTCCATAGGAACGCGGGCGCTGGAGGGGGGGCCTGCGGGAGCCGGACAGCCGGGGGGGGGGCTGGACGGGGCGGGACAGAGCGGGAGGGAGGGCGCGAGCGAGAGCGGCCGGAGAGGCGCGAGCCGAGGCAAGGGGAGCGGGGACGGCGCCCGGCGGGCGGCGGCGGAGGCGCGGGGCGGGGGGCGAGGGCGCCAGCCTGGCTCGTCCGACCGGCGCGCGCCGCTTCGTGCGCCCCGGGCTCCGCACGCCGGGCTCCGAGCGCAGCGGGCGGGCGGGCGTGGGGGGGGAGGGGGGGCAGAGGGGCGGGGCGCGGGCGGGGCGGGGCGGGGCCGGCGAGCGGGGCGGGGGCTCGGACCCTGGGCTCCAGCCGCCGCCGGAAACGCGCCTTGGTCGGCGAGACCCACAGGAAGTGTGTAACGACACCTCCTACGACACGCACCGAGCTCGCGGCCGTCGCTGTCCCGAGGAGGTGTGGAGCGACCCTCGAGCTTCCCACCCGCAGCGCCCGGCGCCGTGGCCGGGGCGGGCGAGTGACATCCGCTTTCCGCGCGCGCGAGCCCCGTCTCCGCTGCGCGGGCGGGTGAGGCGCTCAAGGTCTCCGCTATGTTTCGGAGGCGGGCAGCGCCCTTTGCTGCCACACGCCCCGGACCCGCGGTCCCCGCTGCCCCTCGGAGGTCCGTGCAGTTCCACCAAAAACGCAATGAGCGGATAGAACCTGCTGCGTTCGTGAAGTGCGTGGCACCTGTTACAACGCACTGAGCACAGTCCCCTCTACCCGCAGGGTGTAAGAACACCTGTAATCAACGTACGCACAGCGCCGTCACCGCTGTCCCGTGGAGGTTTCTTATATCTAACAACACACACACACATCCACGTGGGAGGAGAGGGATGTTCAGTCACAGCCAAAACACACTTAGACTAGCTCCTCCAGCACACCACCTCCAGCTCCGCACAGCAGAGGGGAGGCTGGACAGGCCACGTGCTACCAGACTTCCTCCTTCGCCCTTATTTTACCTCAGAAACACTTTTTTAACGCCTACTCTGTGCCTGGGCTTTGCACTAAACGTACTGACCCGATGTTAGTTCATTTAATCCTAACAAGCTTATGAAGATGGTGCTATTAGCATCCCCGTTTTTACGCATGAGGAAGCTGAGGTTCAGAGACGTCAAGAAATCTGCTTAAGGTCACATATCTAGTAAGTGGAAGGGCCCAGATTTCCTCCTGGGAAGTCTGGCTCTAGATTCCAATCCTCTATACACTTGCAGCACTAACCATCTCCAAGTCTTAGGTGGTGCCCACATTTTGGCTTCACCCAACTTACGACAAGGAAGCCTCAGTCACTCCTAACCGTGGGGTAGGTAGGTGAACGGAAAAAAGAATATGACCTGAGGCACAGAGAGAGACTAACGTCGGAACGACGGAGAAAGGACCTAGGGTCATTCAAAACCCAGGTGAATAACTTCTTTTTTCACTTCAGGAACACTCTGTCCTGTATAACAGTGTCTACCAACCCCACTCAGGCTCCATTGAGAATCCAGCTGATTCAAGTTGATATTCTTAACACCTTGCCTATTTATTTTGTAAACATTCTTGACAAAATAATGTCTAATAAAAAAAAAACTTTTTAAAAAGTTAATTACATAGTTCAAAGATGGAATCCCACTTAGATAAAGGGAATTTCCATCTTGAAGAATTTCTTAAATGATGCAGGCTTTCAGCTATGATGGTTAGGCAACTCTCCCACTGAGAATTATAAAAGCCGAATTTAAATACAAACACACACACACACACACACACACAATTTAAAGCTATTGGAGAGCAAACAAAACAGCCAAGGCTTGAGCGTCCAAGAGCTCAGGTAGAAGGGAAACTCGAAGTGAGCCCTACATTCTCAGCCACTTTTCCTTTTGGGGGGCATTATTAATTTTTGTCCAGGGATATAGAAGCCATATAAAGTGGCATCCTAGAGCTTATGGCAATCTCATTGGCCTAGAGATTAAAAAAAAAGAAAGAAAGAAAATTGGATGTCAGTTCTATCAAAGCTCCAAGTTCTCAGGGAAAAGGCAATTACAGAAAAATGAGCACATCACTCTACATGCCATTTCTCCTCAAAGCATTTTCAGGCTTCTAACTTGTGCGGGAAAGGGAAAAGAAGCCAAGAAACCAAGCAGAAAGCAACTGCTAAGAGGAAAAAAAAAAAAATCTAAGCAGAAATCTTTTGGCAGGCTCATGGTGCTGGAAATAATTAAATGGTAAGGAGGAGTCCTGGTAAACACCCCAACCTTTCAGTTTAGACCCTTGAAGAACTACACCCTGAGAGTAAGGCAAATCAGAAATAGCCCTAATAATGCCCGAAACAGCCTTCAGCTATCTTAATCCCTGGTTGGATCAAGGTGATTTTCCCATTTTCTATCTAACTGCCAGAAAAAAACTCTAGATACTCTTTGGTGGAAGAGTCATTATACTTTTTCATACACAAAACTCTAGAATTACATTTAAAATCACCAAATATGATTGGCTTTGCCATTTCTGAAAGAAAAAGAAAAAAAAAAAAAACAGGCTGCCAGAATTTTTATCAAGATAGCCTTGAATTTGTAAATTCCTATGGATAGTCTTAACATCTTAACAATATTAAGCCATTCACTCCATGAACACAGATGTCTTTCCATTTCTTTGGTTCTTTTTATATTTTGTACTATTCATTGTACAAGTCTTTTACCAGTCTTGGTTAAATTTATGACTAGATATTTTATTCTCTTATGTGCTATTGTAAATGGAATTGTTTTCTTCATTTCCTTAGATTGTTCATTGCTGATGAATAGAAACACCACTGATTTTTATGTGTTGATCTTTTACCCCACAACTTTGCTGAATTTGTCTATCAGTGCTGGTCTCTTTCTTGTGGATTATTTGGGATTTTCTAAATATAGGATCATGGCATCAGTGAATAGAGAAAGTTTTACTTATTTCTTTCCAATTTGGATGACTTTGTTTTTTTTATCAAGAAAGGTTTTTGTTTGTTTTTAATCAAGAAAGGGTGCTGGCTTTTGTCAAATGCCTTTTCTGCAGCAATTGAGAGGATCATGTGGGGTTTTCCCCCTTAATTCTATTAATGTGATATATTACATTAATTGTTTTCTTATGTTGAGCCATACTTGTATTCTTGGGAAAAAGTCCACTTGGTTGTGGAATATAATCCTTTTAATGTGCTGTTGGATCTGATGTGCTAATATTTCATTGAGGGTTTTGGGGTCTAATTCAAAAGGGATATTGGTCTGTATGTCTTCATATCATGATCTGGCTGTGGCACTAGGGTAATGCTGGCCTCACACCATGAGTTAAGAAAGTGTTCCTAGAAGTATTAATGTTAATTTTTCTTTGAATATTTGGTAAAATTCAACAGTGAGGCCATATCTGGTCATGGGATTTTCTTTGTTGGGAGACTTTTTTGTTTTTGTTTTTGTTTTGCTTTTTGGTGGGTTTTTTTGTTTGTTTGTTTTTTGCAGTATTGGGACCAGGGATTGAACCTGGGACCTTGTAAGTGGGAATCCCGCACTCAACCACTGAGCCATATCGGCCTGCCTGAGTTGTTTTTTTCATTTGTGTTGCTTGTTGTTTGTCTTTTGGGGGGGGGCACCGGGAACCAAACCCAGGAACTCCCATGTGGGAAGCAGGCTCTCAACTGTTTGAGCCACATCCACTCCCTGATGGGAGGTTTTGATACTGATTCAATCTCTTTACTTGTTATTGATATGTTGAGCTCTTCTACTTGTTCTTGAGTCAGTATAGGTAGTTTGTGTGTTTCTAGGAATTTGTCAATTTCATCTAGCTATATAATTTGTTGGCATACAACTCTTCATAATATCCTCCTATTATCCTTTTTATTTCTATAAGTATGGTGGTAATGACCCCAATTTCATTTGATTTTAGTTATTTGCATTATCTCTTTTTTTCTTTGTCATCATAAGTAAAGGTTTGTCAATTTTATTGATTTTTTTCAAAGACAAACTTTTGGTATTGTTGATTCTCTTGTTTTTCTATTCAATATTTTATTTATTTCTACTCTAACCTTTATTATTTCCTTCCCTCCATCCACTTTACTCTCCCTTTTCTTATCTCTCCAGGTATGAAGTGAGGTTACTCATTTAGAGTTCTTTCTTCTTTTGTTATGTAAGTGTTTATGGCTACAAATTTCCATCTGAGCACTAACTTTGCAGCATTCCAAAAGTTACAGTATGTTGTGTTTTCATCTACATTTGTCTCAAGGTATTTTCTAATTTTTCCTGTGATTTCTTCTTTGGCCCATTGCTCTTGTAAGAGTGTGTTTTTTTTTTTGTTTTTTTTTTTTTTTTAAAGATTTACTTATTTACTTTATCCATTTTAAACCCCCCCCCCTTCCCCATTTGCTGTTTTGTGTCCATTCGCTGGGCAATTCTCCGTGTCTGTTTCCTGCCATCTCTTCTCATCCTCCTCCTCCAGTCTTCACCAGGATTCAATCCTGAAGACCTCCTATGTAGGAGAGAGGTGTTCTGCTGCCTGCGCCACCTCAGCTCCTGGCTTCTGGAGCTTTCGGAGCATCTCGTCTTGTCTCTCCCCTGTTACGTCATCATCCTGCTGCATGGCTCCCGGGCCCGACGGTTCAGCTGCACACAGAGCCTGGCAGCCCATGCGTCTTCTATATATATATATATATTTTTTTTTTATTTTACCGGGAGGTCCCGGGGATCAAACCCAGGTCCCTCCATATGGCAGACGGATGCCCAACCATTTGAGCCACATCCGTCCGCAAGAGTGTGTTATTTAATTTCCATGTATTTGTGAATTTTCCAGTTTTCCCTCTGTTATTGATTTCTAGTTTCATTTCATTGTGGTTGGAGATGATACTTTGTAAGATACCATTCTTTATGAATTTCTTGAGGATTGGTTTATGACTTAATCTATGGTCTATCCTAGACAATGATCCATGTGCACTAGAGAAGAGTATGTATTCTGTTGTTCAGTGAAGTGTTCTATATTTGTCTGTTAGGTCTAATTTGTTTATAGTATTATTAAAGTCCTTTATTTCCTTAATGATCATCTGTCTAAATCTTCTAGCTATTATTCAAAATTGTGTTTTGAAGTCTCCTACTATTTTTTTTAACTTTATTTTGTACATTTAATAATTGAAAATATAAACAATTAAAAACTAAAAAGTAAACACAGATGAATAAATATATACATTTCTTAATTAAATGTAATGGATACATATAAATTTTTGTTTTGAATCCAACAATATATTACACAATATATTTGGTTCATAGTAACGCATTCATACAGTATTTGTCCTTTTGTGTCTGGCTTGCTTCACTCAACATAATGTCCTCCAGGTTCATCCATGTTGTCAAATGCTTTATGACTTCATTTCTTCTTACAACTGCATAATATTCCATCATGTGAATAGACCACAATTTGTTTATCCATTCATCTGTTGATGGACATCTGGGTTGTTTCCAACTTTTGGCAATGGTGAATAATCTCCTACTATTAATATAGAGCTATTTCTCCCTTCAACTTGGGTAATGTTTGTGTCATATATTTTGGGGCTCTGTTGCTAGGTGCATATGTATTTATAATTGTTAAATCTTTTTGTTGAATTGACCCACTTTCAAAATATAGTGTACTTCTTTGTCCCTTTTAACAGTTTTGACTTAAAGTCTATTTTATTTGGTATTAGTATAGGTACGTCAGATCTCTTTCGGTTACTTTTTGCACAGATTTTTTTTCCATCCTTTCACTTTCAACCTACTTGTGTCTAGGAGTTTAAAGTGAGTCTCCAGAAACGGATGTAGCTCAAGCAATTGGGTTTCCATCTACCATATAGGACATCCAGGATTCGATTCCCAGGGAAGATTTGCAGCCTCTCTCTACTCCAAAAGATCCCAGGATAGGTTCCTGGTGCCACCTAAAGAGAAGACAAGTAGACACAGAAGAACACACAGAGAGCAGACAGCGAATGCAAAACAGCAGGAGAGGGGGTAGGGAGAAATTAAAAAAAAATTTTTTTTTAAGTGAGTCTCTTGTAAATAGCAAATAGTTGGGTCTATTTTTAAATTTATTTATTCTGCCAAACTCTGCCTTTTGATTGAATAATTTAATCTATTTACATTTAAAGTAATTATTGATAATGCAATACTTATTCTGCCATTCTGCTATTTGGCTTTTGTAAGTCTGTACCTTTTTTTTTTTTTTTTTTTTTAAGGTTTTTTTTAAAGATTTATTTTTATTTATTTATTTATCCCCCCCTTGCTGCTTGTGCTCTCTGTGTCCATTTGCTGCACGTTTTTCTGTGTCTGCTTGTCTCCCTTTGTTGGGTCATCTTGCTGTGTCAGCTCACTACGCCATACAGGCTGGCTTGCCTTCACCTGGAGGTCCCAGGAATCGAACCCGGGGCCTCCCATATGGTAAACGGGAGCCCAACCAATTGAGCCTCAGCCGCTTCCCTTTTTTTTTTTTTAATTACCAGGAGGTCCCGGGGATTGAACCCAGGTCCCTCCATATGGAAGACGGATGCCCAACTGTTTGAGCCACATCTGTCCCCCAAGTCTATACCTTTTTGTCCCTCATTTCTTCCATTGTTGCTTACTTTTGTGTTTAGTTGATCCTTTGTAGTGAATCATGTAGAATCCCCTCTCATTTCCTTTTGTGCAAATTTTTAGATATTTTCTTTGTGGTTATAATGGGGCTTAAATGAAACATCCTAAATGTATAACAATCTCATTTGACTTTATATCAACTGAACTTCAATAACATACACAAAATTTGTTCCTTTACCCCTCCCTCTGCCCTCTTTATATTGTTCTTGTCATATAGTGCATCTTTATGTGTTGTGTGCCCAATACCATAGATTTATCATTACTTTTATACATTTGTATTTTAGATCATTGTGGTAGTTTGAAGATTTTATGGACCCCAGAAAATCATGTCCTTATTGCTAATCCATTCCTGTGGGTGCAAACCTGTTGTAGGTGGGACCTTTTGATTAGATTACTTCAGTAGAGGATGACCTGGGGTGGGGGGTTCTTAATCCTCTTACTGGAGTATTAATAAATGGAGAGAAAGAGACAGAGAGAAACCCCCAGAAGCTGAGGAAGAGAAACCCAGAAGCACAGAGAAAAAGCCACAGGAGCAGAGAGGGAAAGCCACAAGACCAAGAGCTGAGATCAGTGGAACCCAGGAGAGAGGACGCTAGAGGTTGAACTAACAGAATCTGGAAGAGAAAGGAGAGACCAGTTAGAAAGTGTCACTCCATGTGACAGTCTTTTTTTTTTTTTTTTTTGAGCATTTTATTTATTTTTTTTTTTCCTTTTTTTTTTTATTATGGGTAAAAATCAAAATTCATACAAACATTTGCAAAATGATATATAAATATATATGCATATATGTGTATTTGCTTACAAAAATGTTATTTTTATATATATATATATATATATACATATATTTTAAGAGGTGCTCCATGTGACAGTCTTTGGTGAGAAAGCATCACCTGATGATGCCATGATTTGGACACTTTAATGGCTTCAGAACTATAAGCTTGCAACCTAATAAATCTGCATTGTAAAAGCCAACTGTATTAGTCAGCAAAAGGAGTTCTGATGCAAAGTACCAGAAATCTGTTGGCATTTATAAATGGTATTTATTTGGGGTAGAAGCTTATAGTCACAAGACCATAAAGCATAAGTTACTGCCCTCACCAAAGTCCATTGCCATGTTTGGAGCAAGATGGCTGCCAGTCTCTGCAAGGGTTCAGCCTTCCTCTTTCTCCTAAGGCTCTGTGGTCCCAGCTCCTTCAGATCACAGCTGTAGGTCAGCATAAGGCTTGTCTCTCTCCCTGGGGCTCATTTCTTTCCAGGCTTTCTCAGCTGTTCAGGGCTCTGGTCTCTTCAGCTGCAGACTATCAGGCGAACGGCTTGGCTTTCTCCCAGGGGCTCCAGCATCCAAAGCTAAACTCTTGGTGTTCTCCTTATCCAGGTATTTACTTCCCATGGCTCCAGCATCAAAACTAAAAACTCTCTCCTCTGCCGTATTTTCCCTTGTTGGGTGGGGACTCAACGTCCAACTGACGTGGCTAATCATAATGTAATCAAGTAGAAGTGAAACCTCTGAATTTAATACAATCTAATATGCCCAGAGGAACAGACCAGTTTACGAATACAATCCAATATCTATTCTTGGAATTCATAAACAATACCAAACTGCCACACCAACCCATTTCTGGTATGTTGCTTTTGGCAGTTTTTTGGCAAACTGAAAAATAAGGAAAATGTGGGGTTACAGTCTAAAAATACAAAAGTAGTGGAGATTATATTTACTTATGTAGTTACCTTGCCAGACATCTTTATTTCTTTATACAGCTTCTAGCTACTATCTAGTGTTCTTTCTTTTCATCCTAAAGAACTCCTTTTGCTTTTTTTATAGGGCAGGTCTAATGGTGATGAACTCCTTTGGCTTGTGTTTATCTGGGAATGTCTTATTCTCTCTCTTATTTTTGAAGGACTATTTTGATGGAAATAGAATTCTTGGTTGACAATTTTTTTTCTTTCAGCACTTTAAATATCTCATCCTACTCCCTTCTTGCCTCCATGGTTTTGTTTTTTTTTTTTTAAAGATATATTTATTTATATATTCTCCCTCCTCCCCCACCCCACCCCCATTGTTTTATACTTGCTGTCTGCTCTCTTGTGTGCTCTTCTCAGCTTGTCTTCTCTTTAGGGGGCACCGGGAACTGATCCTGAGACCTTCTGGAGTGGGAGAGAGGCACTCAATCTCTTGTGCCACCTCAGCTCCCTAGTCTGCTGCATCTCTTATTGTCTTTCCTCTGTCTCTTTTTGTTGTGTCATCTTGCTGCGCTAGCACTCATGCACGGGCCAGCACTCCTGCATGAGCCTGTATTCCACGCGGGCCAGCACTCTGCGTGGGCCCGCTCTCCGCTCAGGTCAGTTTGCTGCATGGACCAGCTTGCCTTTCACCAGGAGGCCCTGGGAATTGAACCCTGGACCTCCTATATGATAGATGGGAGCCCAATCACTTGAGCCACATCCATTTCCCACCTCCATGGTTTTTGATGAGAAATTAGCACTTAATCTTACTGAGGCTTTATTGTATTTTACATATTGCTTCTCTCTTGTTTTCAGGATCTCTTTGTCTTTGTCCTTTGACAATTTGATTATAATGTGTCTGAGTGTGGATCTCTGAGTTTATCCTATTTGGAGTTATTTAATTTGGGAAATTTTGAACCATTATTTTTTCAAATATTCTTTCTGCCCCATTCTCTTTCTTTTCTCCATCTGGGGCTCTCACAGAGCATATATTGGTATGCTTTCTGGTATCCCACAGGTCTCTTAGGCTCTGTTTGCTTTTCTTCATTCTTTCTGTTCCTCAGAATGGGTAATTTCAATTGTTATATCTTTTTTTTTTTTTTTAAAGATTTACTTTTTTTAAATCCATTTTAAACCACCCCACCCCCCATATTTGCTGTTTTGTGTCCATTCACTGGGCAATTCTGTGTGTCTGTTTCCTGCCCTCTCTTCTCATCCTTCTCCTGTCTTTACCAGGATTTGATCCTGCGAAACTCTGATGTGGGAGAGAGGTGTCTTACTGCCTGTGCCACCTCAGTTCCTGGTTTCTCAGTGTGTCTCGTCTTGGCTCTCCCTTGTGTCACTCTCCTGTTACGGCATCATCTTGCTGCATGGTTAGGTGGGGCCAGGGCGGCTCACCCATGCACCTTCTATATTTTTCTTTTATTTTACCGGGAGTTCGCAGGGATTGAACCCAGGTCCCTCCATATGGGAAACAGATGCCCAAACATTTGAGCCAAATCCACCCCCCTTGTTATATCTTCTGATTTGCTGATTCTTTCACTACCAGTTTCAATCTTCTGTTGAACCCCTCTAGAGAATTGTTTGTTTTAGTTACTGTAATTTTGAGCTCTTTTACTTGTTTGGTTTCTATTTTAATTTCCATTTCTTTTCTGAAATATCATTTTCTTCATATATTATTTTCCTGATTTTTAGTTCTTTGTCCATGATTTTTTTTTCATTTTCTGAGCATACTGAGTTTTTTAAGACTTTGTCTAGTGTGTCCAATGTCTGATCTTCCTCATTGATGGGTTTGCGTTGCTTTTTGTTCCTTTGAATCAGCCATCTTTTCTTGTTTCTTTGTATGCCTTGTAATTTTGTTGTTGTTGAAATCTGGACATTTGAATATTTTAATGTGTTTAGCTCTGGAAACCAGATTATCCCCCTTCCCCAGGATTTGCTGATTATTTTCTTTCCTATTATTAAAGGCTTATAGTAGTCTATTTGAAGTCTTTGTTTCTTAAGCTTGTATGCAACTAGTGTTATGATAGAGATTTCCTTGAATGCCAGGAGCTAACAAAAACAAAATGAATAACAGAAGAAATCACCTTTCCCTGTCTTTGCAGATTGGCTCTGTGCTGATGCTCTCTTTCAGTGCTTAGCAAGCCGAAGTGAGCCTAGAGAACAGCTCAAGGTGAAAGCCTAAGGTCCTGGGCATACTCTTATGACCTTAACATTCCCCGTTTACAGGGATACTCTGAATGCACCCAGGAAATTTGAATTCTTTCCTTTTTGTCCTGGTGCTATTTTAAGTCTCAACCATTAAACCTTTGCCCCAGGCAGCTGTGGTTTGATTTTTCTTATGGTGTTTTAGCAGCTCTGCAGCTGCTTCTATGTTCTAAACAAGTTCTGGGACCAACAAGACAGAGACCAGTGTCATGGATTAATCCTTGAGGCTGCTATCCAGTGGATTGGTACAAACTTATATTTACCCCAATATGTACATAAGGGTTAATCTACCCTCTCCAGAACTCAGGACCAGTGACCTACACTGAGAGTGTGGACTGTTGTTGCACCAAGCCAGGGAAGATCTTGGGGAACGGTCTGTAAAGGTTCCATGTGGTTTTCCTACTGTTTTAAAATTGCCTTTTTCTTTATTCAAGGTCCACCCAGTTATGGCAACCCTTTAACTTTTCCAGAATTCTGAAAAAGATGGTTCTTTTAGTTTCTGTTGGCTTCTCAATGTTGCTGTGGGGGGATGGGATTAGGAATTTCTCACTGTGTCATCTTGCTTACATCACCTCAGGCATCAGTATTTTTTGATGTTCCTTAGGTGATTCCAAAGTGCAGAGAAGTTTGGCAAACACTGGTTTAGCCAATACTTAGTATTTATAGTCTATGTTCATTTGTTAGTTCACTCATTCCAACTGCTGCTTATTGCGCACCTATTATGTGTCAGGCACTGTCCTAGAGAATATACTAATAAACAAGAGTCAAAGTCCTTGCCCTCAAGGGGCTTACATCCTAGTGGGATGGGAAGAGACAGAACAACAACAAAAGTAAACAGGTAAATAGAACTTTAGAGAGTAATTAGTTATTAACTAAAACAAAACAAGGCAACAGTAGAGAGAGTGATTGGGTGAGACATGATACAGTAACCAGCAGGTGACAGAAGTCCTCTCCAGGGAGGTGATCTTGAGCTGATACCTAAATGGTGAAAAGCCATATAAAGATCTGTGGGAACAAGCATTTCAGGCAGAGGGAAGAGCAAGGGCAAAGGCCCTGAGATGGGAATGAGCATGGTTCGTCAAGGGTCTGAAAGAACATCAGTGTGCAAGGAGCACAGTGAATGAAGTAAGAAGTGGAAAAGTAGGCCAGGATCAGATCAGAAAAAGTAAAGTTTTTATTCTACTTTAGTGGGAAACTACTGGAGGGTTTAAGCAAATGTGTGATATGATCTCATTCAGACTTTAAAAAGCTCATGCTGGCAGCTGTGTGGAATGGATTATGGAGGGACACAAGAAGTAGAAAGACTGCACAGTCCCACCTCCTCTACCAACCAGGCCCCTTCCATGGCTCTCACCCTTGCACTGAACAATACAGTAGCCAGTAGCCATATTAATATTAAAATTTTACCTCCCCTGTTGTAGTAGTCTCATTTAAAGTACACAAGAGCCACATGTGCTAGTGGCTACCACATCAGATAGTCCAAATTGTAGAACATTTCCATCATCACAGAAAGTTCTATTAGACAGCACTGAACTAGAAAATCACATCTGCCCTTTGGCAGGTATTCCATGATATTATCATTACCATTATCAGAACATTTATGTTCTGTCTGGTTAGACTAGGATTGCAATTCTATTTAAAGAAAAAAAAAAATTCCAGTAGTTAACTTAAATTTGACTTTTTTATTATAAAATTATTTGAATAAGATCAATCATCAAACTGGGAATCAAATTCTATGCTTTAAAAAAAGAAACCAAAATAGAATTTCAAAGTAAATACAAATAAAACCTCGAAAGCAAAATTCAAATTAATAACATTCTCTATGTTGAACTCGCAAAGGTGTTTCAGAAAAAGGAGCAATGTTCAGATGCTTCTAAGAGGCTAGTGTGTTGAGTGGACCATGGTCCGATCCTTCTGGGAGCCAGCAGGCTGGCCATTATGCTTTGGTTTTTGACTCTCTCCTGGCCTGAGAACATAAGGGCAGCCTCAGGAAAAACACTCTGTTGTTATCTAGCCCTCTTTGGATCTTTTTTCTCTAGTGCTGGCCACATGGTTTTCCATGAAATGTTTCTTTATTCAGCCTTGTTTTCAAGATTAGGAGGAAAAGGGACAGCAGATCTTTGGCATGTTTTGATCCCAAGATAGGTAAAGGATCCACCACATGATCTCATCCAGCATCCTGGAGTTCTAAATGGGAGCTCTGACATCCTCTGAATGTCTTGGTAACTCCACAGGAAAGAGGGGTTACCGAGCCAAGGCAGGATTCAGGCATTTCTGGGTCTCCTGGCTACATATCGTAGGTGAATAGGAATCCAACACAGAACATTCTAATAAATAATTTTGCCCCTTCTTTCACCTTATTTGCAATTGTAAAACAAGAACTTTACAAGACGGAGTGATTTTTATTTCTCCTCCACCTCTTTGCTCCTCAAAACAAAACAAAAAAACTGAATGAAGTCTAAGGAATTCTTTCTCATACCAATCCCCAGCTCATTCCCACCCAACCCCACGGATAAAGGGTGGCATAAATAGTGGATTTATAGAGATAGTATCATAGTAACAGTAGCATTCCAAATAATGTTATATGAAAAGATTTGCAAAGAACCAAATGATATAAAAGGTAAAAGTTGCAAACAATATCATATTTGTTCACTGGAAATTCTATCTGAAATGAAGCACTTTGGAGCAATGGAAATTAGGAAGGTGGCCACAGCCAAATCAAAGCATTATTTATATATTTATTTGTTTATTTTTTTTTTAAGATTTTATTTATTTATTCATTTATCCCCCCCTTGCTGCTTGTGCTCACTGGGTCAGCTAACCACACCGTGCGGGCGGGTTTGCCTTCACCAGGAGGCCCCGGGAACCGAACCCGGGGCCTCCCATATGGTAAACGGGAGCCCTACTGATTGAGCCACAGCCGCTTCCCTCAAAGCATTATTTATAAAGATTTGCTGAAATATAGGATTGCTAGCAATTAGTCATCTTTAAAAAGTATATCTAACTTTACTCAGCCACTAAAAGGCCCAATGGCATGACTTCCCTCCACAGTACTTCATTTCAGAAACAAGACTCATTCGGTTTCTGGACAACATTCCAACATGGCCATTCACAATTGCAGGGAAGATCTACAACTTCAATGCAGTTAATGGACAAAATCCAGAAAAGGGAACACGTGTGAATTCATTAAGGTAGGTGGAAAGTGTGGCAAGAGAAGGCTTCAGGAATGTAGGTTGTGGCCGTCCTCTGTTAATTTCTTGGTTCCAACAAATATGTGTTTCATTTCTCAAAGAATAGCATAAGTTGCTCAAAACTTCTTAGTGATAATGAGTAAAAAGGGGCTGCATAAGACCTCATCCAACTCCTTTAGTTCCTGATGTAAAAATGAGGGCCCTTTTGGAAAAATATTTCCCCCAATACCCTAAAGCCTTTTGGTTAGCAAGTTCATGTTTTAGTGACCACAACCAAGAATTCCTGCCTTACAATGTTCTCTGCTTTTTATTTTCCTAAAGATTTGAGATCATATGGAGAATAAAGAGAAGAAAGTGAAGTCTTTAGAAAATTCAGTAGAAAAGGAGCTTGCTGGCAACATCTGATCAGGATCCTTGTATAGCTAGAAAAAACTGGGAGATGCCAAGGGAATTGAGAGGCTGCCACCCTGAAGTCAATCCAGTTGAGTGGGAGAGGGGGTAAGAGGGAGTGGTGATGTCCTCAAGTTCCATTCAAGGTCAGTGTACTGAGAGATTTTTATTGGCCAGGACTTATTAATTTTAGTCTTGGGCTATCTCCAACGTTCAGTTTCCTCATCTATAAAATACAGATTAGGGGGACGGATGTGGCTCAAATGGTTGGGCGTCCGTTTCCCACATGGAGGGACCCAGGTTTGATCCCCAGGACCTCCCGATAGAAAAAAAATAATAATAAAATAAAATACAGATTAAATGCTCCTAACATTATGATTCCATGAAATGTCAGAATTAGCTAAATTGCTATCTTAATTTGCCAGGCTGCTATGACAAATAGCACACAATGGGTTGGCCCAATCAATGGGAATTTACTGGCTCTCAGTTTCAGATGCCAAAAGTCCAAATAAAGGCATTGGAAAGACTATGCTTTCTTCCAGAATCTTTATGTTCTGGATCTGGCTGCTGACAATCTTTGAGGTTCTTTAGCTTTTATCTCTACTCCCCATCACATGGCTATGTCTTCTTCTTTCTCTTCCAGCTTCCTCCTAACTTCCAGCTTCTAGTCCTCCCTGTGCCTTTCTCTTTATAAGGCCTCCAGTAATCCAGTTAGGCTTACCCTACTTCAGTTGGTCACACCTTAACTAAAAATAACATCTTCAAAAGGTTCTATTTACAATGGGGTTTACACCCACAGGGGCATGGATTAAGATTAAGAACATGTATTTGTTGGGGCACATAATTTAACGTACCACAGCCACTTAATAGCACAAAAATCTTACAGAGTGGAAGATAGTGTATTAGTCAGCCAAAGGGGTGCAAATATAAAATACCAAAAATGGGTTGGTCTTTATAAAGGGTATTTATTTGGGGTAGAAGTCCACAGATACCAGGCCATAAAGTGTTAAGTTTCTTCTCACCAAAGTTCATTGCCACGTGTTGGAGCAAGACAGCTGCTGACATTTGCCAGCGTTCAGGCTTCTTGGGTTCCTCTCTTCCCCGGGCTGCGTTTCTCTCCGGGCTTAGTGCCTCTGGTTCCTCCACAAGGTCAGCTGTAGACTATCAGGCGAATGGCTCACTTCTTTTCTGGGACCTTTTCTCCAGCATCAAAACTGCTTCTCAAAAACTGCCGCAACTCTGTTCTTGCCATGCCTTTTATATTTGATTCCCCACCCACCAAGGGGTGGGGCTCAATGCCCTACTGAAGTGGTCCAGTCAACGCCCTAATCATAATTTAATCATGCCCAGATTAACAGATCAGTTTACAAGCATGATCCAATTATATTTTTGTAATTCATAATTACATTAAATTGGCCAACGGCTACAGATAGGAAGTAGAAGAATTACACTGAGCAAATGTTTTTAACATTAAAATTAAAAATGCTTTTTAGAAAAGTTTAGTTTTCTTTTAATCATCTATTCTAATCTCATTTCAAGACACTGAGACCAAGTGCATAATTGAGAGAAAATTATTTTATTTTAGGACATTTCTTATATACTTTTGGATAGGATTGCCAAGTAGTATTTAACTAAGTAGTTTATTATGTGATTTCAGTATTAATACAATGTACAAAATTTTCTTTAAAGTAAGTATATAAAAATCCAAAATACCAGTAAGATTTTCATTGTTATATAATCCAAAACTAAATATTTTAAGCAATTGACTGTTAGAGAGATTACATTTCACAAGAGAAGCAGCTATGAAAAGAACTGCTTTTATTGCCTGACCCTGATTAACTGCTCATAATATTTTTCTTGGAAGAAAAGTAACTCTCAGAGGGCAAATCCCATAAAATATAAAAAACAGAGTGTCTTAGAATTCCACTTAATGAAGCTTATGTTTGATTAGCTAGCTGTTTTAATAACCTCAAGTCTTATAGAGATTAAACATGCATATCCTTATAATACAATAGGGAAGAAATCAAACATTAGATTTTAAACTGGTAAGGTTTTTACTTGTTGAGCTTAGGGTTGACAGCTTTGTGTTTTTTGGGTTTTTTTTTCCCCTTTTCCTTCACAGTCTGGCATTCATCTGATTCATTAGTTTCTCCAATTTGATTGCTAGAGAGAGATTACCTTTAATCTTCAATTTTCCTGACATGAATGCCATTGTTGGTTTTAGTTTTCCTAAAATGAGAAAATATGAGAGGGAAAAGCATCCATTAGTGCCCTTAGGGATATGCCCAAGAACATGCATTTTAAAAATAATTTCTTGAGTTCTCTAAACCTTGGAAACACAGAAATTTCTAGTACAGCATTTTATATCAGTATCTTGGGGATCCCAATTCCTAGACTTAGATGTTAACAACAGCCTATAATGTGAGAGAGAGTGTAAAAACAATGATTAACAAAAGATGATAGCAAGAAGCAACATTTATAGATTAGTTAAAGTACTCTAAAGGATATACAGTCTCAAATGAATTGTGGTAAAAGGAGTCTATTTTATTTAATGAATTATCTATTATATTAATAGTTCATTAAACTTTTAATATTTTAAGTCTAAATTCAAAAACTCAAACAGTGCAAATGTATAAAATATTCTTAAGAAATAATGATTAAAAGTATGATGAATGTGTGGACACAAAAGTACATGTATGTGTTAGCATTAATTTAACAACAGAAAGTCCTGATATAAAATGTGAGCACTAAAATAGAATCATAGTCAATAACAATATATAATAAATAAAAGCTCCATGGAGGGAAAGAACATTCTTTTAATTTGCTACTCATTTCTCAGTGCTAGTAGTATCTAACACTCAGTGGAATGAAAGAGAAAACTGAGGCATATGAGGATTTTTGACTTGCCCAAGGTCACACAGCTTGTGTATGGCAGCACTACAATTTAAAGCCAGGTTTGTCTGACTCTCATAACTTTCTGCCTTATATTACGCCAATTTATATACAGGTCATATCTCCTGCCTGCCCATGCAGGTTTTTTGTGAAGGAATGTGTGGGATAATGTAATGTGTGTGTGTGTGTGTATGCGTGTGTGACATTAAACACCTTTAAATAATTTGAGATAGGAGTTGCAGCAAAGCAGCATAGATTGGGTACAGATAGAAAAGATCCAAGTCTAGCTCTTTCATTTTAATGAATAAATGACCTATGCACTACTTCAAGAAAATAGGATGTTAAAACTAATAATAGATTAAGAGATAACTTTGATTTGCATGGAAGGTACTGGGAGATCTTTATTTTTTGAAGGAATTCAATGTTTACCTCCAAAGACTTATAAACACTGACAGAGGTACCCTTCAGTTAAAAAGCTGGTTACTGCTCTGTCACTCTAGAGTGAAGCCCACCAGCCCTACTCATGCATATAGAGCTTCCGATCATCTTTATAGCACCTCCCCCACTGACCAATAAAGATGAATGGACATGATATGGAGCCAAAACAGATAAAAGGAACTTAAATGAAATGGAAGGTAAAGGCCCAGAAAAAAACTAAAACCAAGTAAATAGCGAACAACTAAAAAATTCCATAATTCATGTCCTCAGAGGTAAGAGATGATAGTGCAACCATATGTCAAGAATTAGGTGCTGGGGGGCAGATGTGGCTCAAATGGTTAGGCATCCGTCTGCCATATGGAGGGACCTGGGTTCGATCCCCGGGACCCAGTAAAATAATATATATATATATATATATATATATATATAGAAGGCGCATAGGCTGCCAGGCTCTGTGTGCCGGTGAGCCGCCAGGCCCCGGGAGCCATGCAGCAGGATGATGACGTAACAAGAGAGAGACGCAGGGGAGAGACAAGACGAGATGCTCCGAAAGCTCTGAAAACCAGGAACCAAGGTCGCTCAGGTGGCAGAACACCTCTCTTCTACATCAAAGGTCTTCTGGATCGAATCCTGGTGAAGACTGGAGGAGAAGGATGAGAAGAGATGGCAGGAAACAGACACAGAGAATTGCCCAGCGAATGGACACAAAACAGCAAATGGGGAAGGGAGGGGTTAAAATGGATAAAGTAAATAAATAAATCTTTAAAAAATATATAATAATTAGGTGCTGGAGAAGGAAGGGGAAAGAGGGAGCACAGAGAGAAGAGAGAAAATGAGGAGGGGATGAAGAACAAGAAGAGGGAGGATAGGGATAGAATGAAGAAGAGGAAATGGGGAATAGAGAACAAGAAGAAGAAAGAATCAGAAAACAAGAATGGGATCTTAGAAATTTAAAATTTGATGGACAATATAAAATGCAACGGGATGGTAGAAAAAAAAAAAGTGAAAATCTCCTAGAAAGGAGAAAAAAAAAAAAGATTATTATATCAGAGAATCTAATTTTTTCTCCAGAAAGTGAGAACAGAGAATACAGGGAGAGAGAACTATCAAAGAAGTAATAAAAGAACACTTCCACGGAGCGGGTGTAGCTTAGTGGTTAAGCACCTGATTTGTGTATGAGATCCCAAGTTCACTCCCTGGTACCTCCTAAAAAAAAAAAAAAAAAAAAAGAAAACTAGCAAGTACCCACCTTGTATTATTGTGATGTTTCAGAACACCACTGAGAAAGAAATAACTCTGATTGATTCCACAAGCTTTCAAAAAATGAGAAAAGTGGATTTAAAAAAAGATTAAGAATAGTATCAAATTCTCAATGGTAATCTTAAAAAATGGAGCAATGGCTTCAAAATTCTGAAGGAAAACGAATTTTAACCCAGAAATCTCTATTCAGCCAATCAAGTGTGTTGATAAAATAAAGGCAGTTTTAAATATACACAAAAAGTTAACTCTTATGTATCCTTTCTTATGAAACTAAAGAAAATGTATGCCATAAAAATGACAATGTAAACAAGAAAGAAAACATGGGATCCAGGAAATAAGAAATTCAATGCAGGAAAAAGTTATAGGAATTCCTAGGGCAATAGCTGTGTATCAGTCTTACTGAGCCACCACAAGATGACAAAGGGCTCCAGGAAAAAGTAAACTGACAGATTATCTGATACATTTGACAAAAGTATAAAACAGTATCAAGAGGTTGTGGGAAGACTCTGCTTAGTTTCTTTATTCCTATCCTAGAGGGAAAAAAATAAGGCAATTATTTAAGTCCAGGAAAAAATAAAAATTGTCTCTGAGAGGAGACAATAATGTGTACCTTTTGAATTAGCAGCAAACTACACCTTCAGAGTCATAATAATGTAACCAGAGAGTAATGATTTAAGCGAAAAATGGTGAATGACTACACTGGAGGATGGGGAAGCGGGAGCAGAACAAAGTGTTGTAAGAGAACTAAAATCTCACCTATCACTCTGTAAATCAGTGAATTCCAGAAAGCAGTATAAGCATAACATTGAGAGTTATGTGGAGTTAAATATTTAAAGAAACAACAGCTAAGAGTTAAAGATTACCTCTGGCCAGTGGGATAAGGGAAAGGCCACAGGATACTTTTTTGTTATGAGCCTTTTAGCACTATCTGACTTTTTAAATTCTGTGAATGTATTACTTTCATAAAAATAAAAGCTACTGATATTTAATAAGAAATTGAATTATTAATTAAATGTCTTTCTACAAAAAAAATTCCAGGCCCAAATGTCTTTAACAGCTAATTCAAAGGATACAAAATCAATACTCCATTCTATTTCTGTACACAAGCAATAAACAATTTGAAAATAAAATTAATATAAATCCATTCACAATAGCACCAAAATATTTAGGAAAATATTTAGCAAAAGAAGTGTAAGACTTGCACATGGAAAACTACAAAACACTGCTGAGAAATTAAAGATCTAAATAAAAAACACATCCCATAATCATGGATTGGAAGACTCAATGTTGTTAAGATAGCAATTCTTCCCAAGTTCATCTATACATTCAATGCAACCCCAACCCAGATCCCAGCAGGCTTTTTTGCATACATTGACAAGCTGATCCTAAAATTTATATCGAAATGCAAAAGACCTAGAATAGCAAAATTAGAGAGAAAACGGAAGGCAGAAGTCAGTGGAACCTAGAAGAGAAAGGAGAGGACATCACCATGAGATGGGAAAGCCAAGGAACTCCAAGAATTGCCAGAAGCCAGCACCTGAATACTACAGTCATTGGAGAGAAAGCAAACCTTGCTTACATCTGGATTTTGGACTTCTAACCTCAAAATCTTAAGTTGATAAATTCCCTTTGTTTAAGCCAACCCTCTGTGTGGTATTTTCCTAACAGCCTGGAATACTAAGACATCTATCTGTTGATGGGCACTTCGGTTGCTTTCACCTTTTGGCTATTGTAAATAATGCTGCTATGAATATTGATGAACAAATACCTGTTTGAGTACCTGCTTTCAATTCTTTTGGGTATATACCATGAAATGGAATTGCTGGGTCATAAGGTATTTCTAGAATAGCCAAATCAATTTTGAAAAAGAGGAGTCATACTATTGGATTTCAAAACTTAGTATAAATCCACAGTAATACAATGTAGTAATGGTACAAGGATAGGAACACAGAACAATGGAACAGAATTGAGGCCCCAGAAATAAATCCTTAAATTTATGGTCAACTGATTTTCAACCAAGATGCTGTAGCAGTTTGATATTATTTATGCATTCCAGAAAAGGATTATGTTTGTAAACTGGTCTGTTCCTCTGGGTGTGATCCCCTTTGATTGTATTAGATTCAACTGAGATGTCTTTGATTAAATTATGTTAATCAATTAACTCAGGATTGAGTCCTGCCCCCTTGGTGGGCTATATAAATGGACATTCACTCAAGAAGACACACAGAAGAAGATACAGAGGAAGAGAGAGAGCCCTATACACACAGAAGAGGAGAGAACTTGGTCATTTCGGTCCTGCCATGTGACAGAAAGAAGAAGGCTCAAACAGCTAAAGCCCTGGGAAGAGAGACAAGCCCTATTCCAGCCTCCAGCTGAAACTGGAAGAAGCTGTGCCCACAGAATCTTAAGAGGAAGAAGGAAGGAGAGCCAGGCAGAGACTGCCTGCCATCTTGCTTCAACATGTGGCAACAGACTTTGGTAAGAAAGTACCTCTTATGGAACCTTGATTTGGACTCTTTAGGGCCTTGTAACTGTAAGCTTTTACCCCAAATAAACACCTTTTATAAAAGCCAACTGATTTCTGGTATTTTGCATCAGCACCACTTTTGGCTGACTAATACAGATGGTAGTGAGACTAAAAAAATAAAAAAAATAAAAAAATAATTTAAAAAAAAGATGGTAGTGAGACAATTGGATAGCCACATACAAAAACAAAAACAAAAACAAAAACAAAAAAATCACCCTTAAATCCCAACCTCTTTTTGTGTGATGAAAATGTTTTAGAACTAGTTAGAGGTAGAGGCTGCACAACATTGTGTCACTGAATTGTTCACTTTAAAATGGTTAATTTTATGTTATGTGACTTTCACTCAATAAAAAAAATAAAATAAAAACCTTACTTCACACAGTATACAAAGGAAAAGCTAAAACTATAAAACTATTCAAAGAAAACCTAGAAGAAAGTCTTTATGACTTTGGGTTGGACAAATAGTTCTTAGCAACACCACTAAAAGCTCAAACCATAAAAGAAAAAAATTAATAAATTGGACTTTATAAAAAATAAAAATGTTTGTGCTTCAAAAGACACCACTAAGAAAATGAAAAGACAAGCCACAGACTGGGCAAAAATATTTGCAAATCACCTATCTGATAAAGAATATGTATCAAGAATTTATAAATACCTCTCAAAAGTAAATGAAAAGAAAAATACTAAAAACTGGACAATGGATTTAAATAGTTTACCAAAAAAGATATATAAATAGCTATCAAGCACATGAAAATATGCTCAAAATCATTAATCATTAGAGAAATGCAACTAATTATAAAATTGAAAACTTACCTGAAAACATTTTTACAAAATCATCAGTAGACATACTCATTATTACATCTGCCTGATCAGAGGGCTCTCCATATCCAACATTTCCACCCTTGCTTTTAAGATCAAGAAACCATGTTCCACCATTTTCACCTACACAATAGATAAACATATAGAAATAAATGCCAAAGAAGTCCCTGTTTTTCTTAAGCTTCATTGCTACAATTAGAATAATCTTATACAATGCTGCTTCCCAGGCTAAAATTCTCAGGCCTTTGGCAATTAAATTCAGCAACTTAAGTGCTAGGCTTTGAAGACTGCAACAAACAAACAAACAACAACAAAAACCCAAACATGATTCTGCTTAAAAAAAAGGAAGTGGAGGGTGATGTGGGATCATATTAATAAATGGTCAAGAAAGCCCAGTTACAGGTAAGATTTGAAAGTTAAGTAAGAATTAGCTAGATGAACAGGGAAGGAGAAAAATATTTCAGGTAATGGGAATGAGATATGCAGAAAACCTTGAATCAAGAGTACAGCATGTTTGAGGGATACAATAGGACTGGAACAAAAGAACAGAGTAGACAGTGGTATCTGATGAGCTAATGAAGTAGTCAAGTCTCAGAACATAGTAAGCCATGCAAAGGATTTACTAGATTCATCCTAAGGGATGCCTCATGGAAGGAGAATGACATAAGGTCTGTGTTTTCAATAGATTACCCTAACTGCAGTCTAGAGAACGTACTAGAGAGGGACCAAGAGGATGCATACGACTAGTTAAGATGGTGTAGGGGTAGTCCAGGAATTTCAGAATTGTGCCTGGGTCAGGATCGTGGCAGTGATGATGGAACAAAGTGGATATATTTGAGAGAGAATTTCAAAGCAAAGTCACAAGACTCTAAAAAGCGAGTGAATGTGAAGAAAAGATAGGGGAGGGCACATGATGATTTGTTAGTTTTTGGCTTGCGAAACTGGGTAAATATTGATGTGCTTTTCACTTAAGACTACTGAAGAAGAGCTAATTTAACAAGGGTGGTGGCAAAAGCTGGTATTGGTAAAGGTAAGATCAGTTTTAGACATTTTCTAAAGATTGAGGCATCTTTGTGACAGCCAAGTGAAAATGTCAAGTGAAGTCTGATTAGCCTATAAATATAGATACAAAAGTAATCAGTTCATATGGTCACTGGAGCCATGTGAGTGACTGGGGTTCCACAGAGAAAGTCTACAGACTATAAATAGACTAGAGCCTAAGACAGCGATGTGAAGAACATCAACACTTAAGGGAAGGAGAGAGGAGAAACATCCAGCAAAGGAGTATGAGAAGGCATGATCACAGACAGAGGAGGAAAGCAAGGAAAGCTACTGGTCAAGGCAGCCAAAAAAAGCATTTCCAGAAAAATGTGATCATCAGCATCAAATACCACAGAGAAGTCGAATGTCCACTGGTGACATGGAAGTTACCAAGGACCTTGGTGAGAGTAGATTCAATGGATGGGAGAAAAATGATATCAGATCAGTGTTGAGGACAGTAAGTTATAGAAGAAAATAAGTTAGGAAGGGTGGTTTCGTTGTTCTGTTTTTGAGAGAAATGACTTGAGTACATTAAAATACTGTTGGGGGAAACAGATGTGGCTCAAGCAATTGAGTTCCTGCCTAGCACATGGGAGGTCCCGGGTTCAGTTCCCAGTGCCTCCTAAAGAAGACAAGCAAGACAGCGAGCTGATGCAATGGGCTGGTGCAGCAAGCTGACGCAACAAGAGACACAAGGAGGAAAACATAATGAGAGATACAACAAAGCAGGGAGTGGAAGTCGCTCAAGTGATTAGGTGCCTCCCTCCCACCCAGGAGGTCCCGGGTTTAGTTCCTGGGGCCTCCTAAGAGGAAGACGAGCACAGACACAGCAAATGCAAACAACAAGGGGGTGGGGAGAAATAAATAAATAAAATCTTTAAAAAAAAAAAAAAAAAAAAAGGAAAAAGAATGAGCTTACTTGAAAAAAAAAATACTGTTAGGAAGGAGGCTGTAGGATGAACAGGTTGAATAGTGGTCATAGTTGATAGTACCACGTCCCTGAGAATACCAGAGGAAATGGGATCTAGAACTTTGCTATGTAGTGTTGGCATCACCTGTCAGAAATTCAGAATATCAGGCCCCATCCCAGACCTACTAAATCAGAATGTGTATTTTAATCCCAAGTAATCAGCATCATGGACATTAAAGCTTGAGATGCACTGATCCACTGCTGAGCTCCATTCTATGGGGAGGGGAAGAAGAGAGGATGGTGCCTATAAAGGTCAATTTAATATAATGTCTGATGGCAGGAAGTTGAAGCACTTTCTGTCTGGAGGTTTCTAGCATCTCTGTCAAAGAAGTGGGATTATCTGCTGACACCGGTGAGAAGTGGTGAAGGGAGAGGTGGGAGATCTAAGGAACGCTGAAAAGGTTTAAAATAGTCATTGTGGAAAACACCACAAAAACACAGAGTGCTAAGCTGCTGCTTAGAGCCCAGTTAAAGTGGAGGAATGGTGAATTTCTGCTGGTATGGATCCACCGGGTGGTGTGAGGGCTTTTTTCTCATGCAGGACTTAGCAGCCTGAATGCAACTGTGAACAGCCCAATAGTTTGATTCATCCAAGATTAGGGTTTTGACAGGTGAAGACATAGCACAAAGGAGTCTAGGGAGTTATGATGCAGACAAGAGACTGATTCTAAGCTGGATAGAAATAGAAGTAAGACTACGAAGGAGTTAAGGGATTAGGATAAAGCAGAGGGGCCAAGGGATGAAAGAGCTGATCAAGTAAAGGTTTACTTATAATGGGACTGAGGTAGGTAGTTCTTAAAACAATCATAAGCATTTGTTAATCTTATTTTGAGAAGAAAAATACTAAAAGAGGTTTTAAAAAGCTGACCACATTCAGACCAAATTGAGTAATCTTAAGGATAACATCAGTAAGGTACCCACAGTTGTGGGTAAGTTATTTCATTTCACAACGTGGCATGATCCATATTCCCTTCTAAAAAGGGTTTTATCTCAATTATATATGCCAAGGAGTTATATAATGCTGGAAGTATATATAATGAAATTTTATTTTACCCGGTTCCATACCACTGATTGTAACTTAAAAAAATAAAAACAAAAACCATATCAAAACAAAAAAGCAAATCAATAGTTCTTTGCTATTCTTGAATATAGACATTCTAGGGTAAGTTTTCTGGTTATAGCCAACTATCCAATGATGCCTCCTGGAGGCTAATCTTCTTCCAAAGGTAATATGCTGCTTTGTTTCATAAAAGACAGAATCCTTACCTGAGAGTTCAAACTGATAGATTGCTTGAGTGGCTTTGACAACATCGTCACTGAGAGATTCCTTAACAATTCTAAATGTTTCTTCCACTGCTCCAAAACGTGATTTTGGTTGTGGCTGCTGCTTCTCATCTTTAACTACTGGAATAGCACCTGTAAAATCTAATATTCATGCAAAAGGCCTTAAGGCCTTGGCAGTGTAAGGGTACACATTAGTTAGCTAGACAGACTTGCTATCAATTAGAACTTGTGTTTGACCAAAATGACCTTCAATACATTATTGGCATTGGAAAGCATAAATCAAGTTGACAGAATAATAGTCAAACCCATCAGTGATGATTATAAATGTAAATGGCTTATACTCTCTCCAAGTAAATGGCTGACTCTCAGACTGGGTTAAAATAATAAACTACAATTTATAGTAAACAGATTTAAACAAAACTATTGGAGTTTTAGGGGTGGTAATCACTCCATCATCCCCCCTGAGTTCTAAAATCAAATAAGAAACACGAGAATGGAGTCAGAAAAATGGAGATAAAAATAATAACTGTGGGAGGGGGCGGATGTGGCTCAAATGGTTGGGCGTCCGTCTGCCATATGGAGGGACCTGGGTTCGATCCCCGGGACCTCCCGGTAAAATAAAAATAAATAAATAAATAAATAAATAATAAATCTTAAAATAATAATAATAATAATAACTGTGTAATTAGTGAACCTGAATTGGAGAATGTAGCTTGAATCAATGGCCCTGAGTAAAATTTTACCTTAGTAAACAATGGGTAACATGAGAAACAAAAAGCACAATAATGGAACAGAATTGAAACTAGAAAATCTAGTCAGTAATATATAGGACAAACTGTGAAAATATCCCTGAATCCAGAAGAAAAGAACAAAATGATGGAAATGAGAGGCGGTGATAACTGGAGGGTAAAAAAGAGAGTAGCCAAGCTAAGTATAAGTATTTCTGAGGAACACCCAGAACAGCTGAACAGAACAATTAAAATTGTAGCTA
The DNA here is from genome assembly GCA_026826555.1 of Tolypeutes matacus. Classification (NCBI taxonomy): domain Eukaryota; kingdom Metazoa; phylum Chordata; class Mammalia; order Cingulata; family Chlamyphoridae; genus Tolypeutes; species Tolypeutes matacus. Next base: position 605,260 of record JAKSZT010054079.1, read on the forward strand.
AAGAAAAATAAAAACCCACATTAAATAGAGGGAAAAAAGACTAAGTAGGCTCCCCATGTTCTAGCAGTGGGGATGGGAATCACTAAAGAAATGACAACTATCCATATTCTGGCAAAACATCCTTCAGACATTCTAGCAAAAAAAAAAAAAGATTGCCAATAAAGGAAGACGAATGACACTGTTTTAGAACATTCCTCTGAGCCATGCTTTAGGGCCTGTACTTCCAGGGGTGCAGTGTGCCACCACCAGGAGACAATGCAACAGTGGGAAAAGGTCAATCTAGGAATTTCATGCAAAATTGCCTTTCACGGTGATTTTACATATAAATGGGCACGAGTTATAGTGCTACTGGCTGTGAATTCAATGTTAACGAATCAACACTGTATTTAATGAGCTCCAATTACCTGCTTCCCAATGTGATTTATGATTAAATTTAAGTAAAATTTATGTTTGCAGGCGTTGTTTAAATGTTGCTCTAAAATGTTCTGAAGGTAATGATACTGTTTGCATATGGGGCAGTCTCTAAAAAGCTGTTGAAACAAGAACTTCCTAGGGAATCATTTGCAATTAAGGAGGGAGCAAAAGATGCATTTAAACAGAAACATACATAAAACAAGGTTATGTATTGATCAATTGACTATAAAGAGTATGTTGTGAACAGAAGCTCACAAAAACCTAACCCTGTATTTCCCCTAGGGGCAAATGTTCAGTATTTGTTAATTCAGCATTCCCAGTGAACATAACTAGGGCAAATAGTAAGAAACAGCTACCACAAATAACAATTGACAGTGTATGTGTGTTTATCTCCAAGGTATTCTTCCTGAAAAGTTGACTTGAAGACATATTCTAGTCAATTAAGAAGGGATAGAGACCAAAAACTCAAAACCATGGGATATTCATGGTATAAAAAGACTGTGGTTTTCATTAATCAGTATGAACCCAAACTAGAAATTCAAGGGAATTATATTTTCTCAGGTCGTCTAAAAATCCAGTGGGTGAAGCTTGATGAGCCAGTGCTTTACTCAGCTGTTCTTTTTCCACCTCATTTTCTAGCATCAAGAAATGCATTCCTTAAAACATACCCTTCTTTCCACTGTTCAGATGTTTGATAGTAACCTAAAATACAGAAGTTGCTCTTCTGTTCTAATGCTGATTGACAATAGCTGAACTATTTACAAGGGCAGGATACAATAATAAGAAAGTTATTATTTTCTGTCCATAAAAGTTGCAGAGGGCTGAAAGCAAGGACGCAGACAGACATCTGCACACCAATGTTCATAGCAGCATTATTCACAATTGCTAAAAGATGGAAACAGCCCAAGTATCCATCAACTGAGGAATGGATAAACAAAATGTGGTATATATATATATACAATGGTATACTATTCAGCTATAAGAAGAAATGAAGTTGGGATGCATATGACAACATGGATAAACCCTGGGGACATTATGTTGAGTAAAAGAAGCCAGACACAAAGAGACAAATATTGTATGGTCTCACTAATATGAACTAAATACAATGAGAAAACTCATGGAGTAAAAAAAATAAGAGTATAGGTTACTAGGAGACAGAATGTGGGTTGAAAAGGGGGAGCTGATGGTGAATGTATGTAGAATGTTTAATAAGGTTGATTGTAAATGTGTGGAAATGGACATGTGATGGTAACACATTAGAGTGAGTAAAACTAACACTGCTGATTTATAAATATGATTGTGTCTGAAAGGGGTAGTCTAAGGAGGTTAATGTCAATTGAAAGAAAGCTGGAGGATAATCTAGGGCAGGCGTTCTTAACCTTTCTTTGTTCCATGGACACCTTGGCCAGTCAGGTGAAAACCTCGGATCCCTTCTCAGAATGCAGTAGCAGATAGTTTTATGACACTCAACATTGGAGGTCAGAGAAAATAAAGATAATAAGTTGATCCTTTTCAATTCAAGCTCACGGACTCCCTGAAATCTTTCCACGGACACCCCTGCTTAAGAACCCCTGATTTAGAGACTGTATATAACAGTGATTTCGGTGGTAGATGAAGATTGTGGTTAATAGTACAAATACAAGAATGTTCCTCTATTACAAGGTGTAAAGAACATGGTGACACATGGGAAAATACAACTAATGTTACTTATATAGTTAACAGTAATAATGTAATTGTAACAATGGCAAAGAAGGTACTATAACAATGCTAAAGGTCAACAATGGGGGGGGGCATGTAAAGGGGTGTGAGATTTTCCCTTTGAAGTAATGAAAACGTTCTAAAATAGACTGGGGTGATGACAGCACAACTCTGTGATGAAACTGAGAACCACTGAGTATACACTTTGGATGTATTGTACAAGGCAGTGTATGTCCCATGATGGATGAGGGACAGTGGTTAACTGTACAATTATGACAACGTTCTCTCAGGAACCGTAACAAATAATACAGTACAAATACATGGTGTTAATAATAAGATGGTTTGTGAGAAGAATACACCAAGTATAAACTATGGACTATAGATAGCAGTAATATTATGATGATGTTCTTTCATCATTTGTAACAAATGTGTCAAAACAATGTAAGGTACTGGGTAGCAGGGCCATGTATGGGAATCCTTTATGGTATGCATGATTGTTTTGTAAACTCACAACTTCTTTAATTAAAAAACAGTTGCAGGGAGTGGATGTAGCTCATATGATTGGGCGCCTCCCTCCCACTTGGGAGGTCCCAGGTTCGGTTCCCAGTAGAAGATGAGCAGACACAGAGAGCACACAACAGACACAGAAAGTAGACAGGGAGCACAAACAATGGGGGCGAGGGAGGAATAAATAAATAAAATAAATCTTTAAAAAAAAGAAAAAAAAAAGTTGCAGGGTAGCAGATGTAGTGCAGGTGGTTGAGCGCCTGCTTCCCATGTACAAGGTCCTAGGTTCAATCCCTGGTACCTCCTAAAAAACAAAACAACAAAACAACAACAACAACAACAAAAGTTGGAGCTTCTTATTGAAGAAAATCTTTCAATATCTGTTAAGTTTATTGATGAATTTACTCTTGGGTCAACAACTGTACTTCTGAGAGTACACATGCACAACAAATTCAACAACTGCACTTCTGAGTGTAAACATGCACAACAAATTCATCAGAAATTATGTATGTGTATAATTACACATACACATGTGTATGTGTAATTATACACATACAAACACATACACACAAGTTTAAAGTAATTGTACAACAGAGAGCAGACAGCGAGCACAAAAAACAAGGGGGGGGCATTGAAAATAAATAAATAAAATAGAAAAAACATTGAGAAAAAATAGTAGTTGTACAAGGTCATTTGTTGCAGTCCTGTTTGAAATAGAAGAAATTGGAAATAGCCAGAGGGTCCAATAATAATAAGGGTAATTTAAAATACAGAAAGTTAAAAAAATTTAATAATGAATAATTGTGCTCTCTTTACACTGGTATGAAATATACTACAGGTTTTATATATATTTATTTAATATATTATAAAGATTTGCCTTTTAAATGGTTTGAGTTTTGAAACATGGCATAGTTAATATTTAGAAGTAAAATAATATTAATTTTAAATAAGTTGCAGAGGGCAATAAAATGGCCATTTTTGCTGCTACTTAATTTTGGATCACTATCTTAAAATTCATTGAATAATCTGAGATTTTGATTATTTTTATTTTAGAGAAAGACTAATAAGACACCCAATGATTCACTTCATCTCTCACCAAGCTCCATGCCATTAACACCTCAGTCTTATATAGTCCTGTTAACTCTGCTTAAAAATTAGTAGATAAATTAGAATTTTAAATACTTGAGAGTATGCAATAATTCTATAATGTTATAGAATTATAATCTATAATTCAAAATGTTAATGGTGGTTGTGATATTGTGCTATAGTTATGCAAGATGTTACCATCTTTATCATTATGCAAGATGTTACCACTGTAAATTTAATTACAATTACATCAAAAAATGAGGTGAATTTGTAATTGCCTCAAAAAAAAAAAGAAAGAAAAAAACTCAATGGTATATCTTAGTACTGGGATTCAGAGCTATTTTTTCTCCTTTTTTCTTCTATTTTTTCAAACTTTATATAATAAACAAGTATTGCTTTTATTATGAGAAAAACACATTAATTAAAAATTATGCAAAGTTTAGTACATTATAAAATTACACATATTTTATATAAAACAAAAATATAGCATAAATACCAGAAAACATACAATCAAATGTTAATAGCTGTTATTATAAGCAGTGAGTGTAATAAAAAGGTAAACCCCTCCCCCTCTGGAATTGAGGGATACACACTGACCCTAGAGTGGATCTGGACTTGGACATCAAAAATCACCTAAAAGGGATAAGTTAGATCCCATGCCAGATAAACTGGACTATTACCTACATGAAATATTAATGTATTTACAGAAAATATCAAGTAGAAAATGTCAAATAGAATTGCTGCTGACTGAACAAGGAAGAATAGGGAAAAAGAGAACTATAGAAGTTAAGTGCTCTCTTAAGTACTGTGTGGGGAAGAGAAACTTTAGCTAAAGAATTTGAGTATTCTGACCTCAAGAGTATGGAATTCCTTCATGGGGAAATGGACATAGAGGTTGTAGTCAATGGACTTGACATAAGCTGATCCTACAGACTAAATCATCTCTATCAAAATATGATGCAATTAAACATTTGGTTGCATTTTACTTATCTAACCTCTCTCATTCTGATTCCATGGTCATCAAACAACCTTTTTTTTTTCACCAGGAGGTCCCGGAGATAGAACCCAGGTCCCTCCATATGGGAGATGGGCGCCCAACCATTTGAGCCACATCTGCGCCCCAAACAACCTTCTGATCACAACTCTTTTCTATGCAATTATGACTAAAGGGGGGAATATATTAATTATAGCAACTACAAGTAGTTTAGTCCATGGGATGGCAACTTCTCATTACAAATTAATAAACTGGATTATTGGGTGAAAGAATATGCTGATTTAAAGGACCTTCAGTATTCAGGTGTTAGAAAAACAATTTCTTACTGGATATTAAGTTTACTGGTTAAGGACATAGACTTTGGAATCAGAAATTCAGAGAATTCAAATCACAGTTCTGCCTCGTGCCAGCTGTGTGATCTCAGCTGTAAAATGAAGACAGTAATACCTGTCTTGTAAGATCATAAAGGTTAGATGAAACAATATATGCAAAGTACTCAGCACAGTGTTTGGCACATTTAGGTACCCGAAAATATTTGCTGAATAAACAAATTGAATATATGTGATCAATAACTGGTTTTTATTATTTAAAATTTGGAATTTAAATGATCTCAGTTCTTGTATATCTTCCTCTACAAGATAAATCCAATATTAGGGTGTTGGAAAAAATTTAGATTTTGGACTTACCTGACTTGAGGAGATTCTTCTAGACTTTAATAAATTCTCCAGGTAATTTCTGGAATTCTGTGAGACTTTTGAGAAAAAGACTGCCAACCTTGTTTTTTCTGGTTTTAATACTGATGCATCCATGTAGCAAATGAATCACATATCTAATTTTTAAGCACTATTCTCTACATGGTAGCACTGGGTAATTTTTCCTTTAATATATTTTTCAAATTTTCCATAATTTATAAGTAATTTTTAAAAACTATCTTAAAAAGTTTGGATAAAGGGAAGCAGATGTGGCTTAAGCAATTGAGCCCCCACCTACCACATGGGAGAACCTACGTTCAGTTCCCGGTGCCTCCTGGAGAAGGTGAGCAAGACAGCGAGCTGGTATGATGGGCTTGTATGGTGAGCTGATGCAACAGAATGACTCAACAAGAGACACAAAGAGGAAACACAATGAGAGAGACAACAAAGCAGGGAGCGGAGGTGGCTCAAGCAATTGAGCACC